>JAEIIM010068603.1:0-10607 GCA_018874515.1 Drosophila greeni | reverse complement strand
CACGGTCAGAAGCAGAGTCGGCATAAAGAGAGCACGGAGAAAAAACTATCGCTTCGGAAGCGACATGAGGTGTTTTTTTTGAATATTATTTAAATGGAAATTTAAGAAATATAAGGTTTACCACTAACTCAACACTTTAAAAGCTGCTGAAATAAGGTTATACTTTATATTTCAAATAGGTACCAACCAAAGGATCTTCTATCGTTTTTTTTAAATATTAAATGAATCTATTTACAAGCACGTTTGAACTGACTCCTAGTAGTAGTCCTTCAAATTTTATCTAAAATAAATCAACATAAGGCCTAGTTTTTTCTCCGTGCATTGTCAAAGTCAGAATAAAGAGCCTGCGCACGACTGCATAAATATGCACTTAAATATGCTAATGCCGGTGGCAGTTCTTACCGATTTCTTGATGAAGGACACAAAGCCATAGCCCTTCGACTTCAGGGTTTGTGGATCGCGCACCACGCGGCAGTCGCTGAAAAAATAAGAGAAGAACACGAAATGTAAACATTAAAGGCCTGCAACTGAGTTCCTCAAGTCTTAAATGTATTTTTGCGGCCGAAAGCCACCCTGTTCCGAACGGAAGTGCTGGCAAACTTTAAAATTTATGCAAATTCCGCATAAAGACATCTCTCGGGGTCTCCGTCCCGGTCTTTGTCTCCGTCTGCCCGACGTGTTCAAATATTTCCCTTCGAGTACAAAATACAAATATATTCCGTCTGAGTTTGCCGGCGTGGGCGTGGCCCCTTGTAATTCGGAAATTAGAAATCTGACCTCATGCTGGAAAGTTTTTATTTATCTTGCAGTTTGGGGGAGCTGCCGAGCTGCCAAGAAGCCATGCGGCTTAAACGACTCATCTCGTCTCATGTCCGGACTTTAAGATAACGGCAAAGTTTTGATGAATTTTTATTTTATGCCAACCACTGTTGATCTTCCGTGACTGGTCCCTGGAAATCGAACTGCGGTCATTACAGCGAGGGTCCGGGTCGTTTTGGTCACTTGTGCCAATTGGGCGACTTCCGACTCGACGCCTAGTCGGAGTCTCCAATTGATTTCCCCCAGCGGCTCTACGACTTCTCATTTGGACAATTGGGGCCCCGACACCGCACTAAACCGGGCTGCCAGGAAACTTTGGCAATTACCCCCGGTCCGGCAGTTTACTTTTCGTTTATGAAGCATAAACCACAGCGGCGGCGAAGTTGGCGACGCTGGCCGGCCACTTTTTTTTATGATTATTATAAGTAAAATGCCGGGAGACCCGCCGGGGTTTGGCTCCGACTCAGGCTTTGGCTTCGGGGGGTTTGTTGCCAGGACTTATTAAATATTCACACGCGCCGCGCATTTAACAAAACGAAACAAAAGTGCGTCGGGGCCCAAACATAATGCCAAAACCAGGCAACACCAAAAGCCGGGCAACAATGCAAAAAAAAAAGGAACGGAAACCAAGAGCCAAAAAAAGGAAAACAAAAAAATAAACCAAGGAAAAGGGCAAACAAGGCCAGGCACGCATAAAAGTTTTGACAGGCGGAGAGGGGACATCTTGATCCCTGGGAGCCGCACGACCGAATCCTGCCGACTTTGTGCGTTAAGCGTTTTGACATGTCGGCTAGCAGATCGACTCGGGCCCCAAAGAAAAACCAAAGAAATAAAGTTCTTTAAGCCAGCAGCAACCGGCGGCATTTCCCACCTTCCCAACCCAGCTCAGCCCACTTCCCATCCCGAGGCATTCCGTTCCCGGCAGATAATCAGCCGGCGACGTGGGCCGAGGAGTATCGGTGATAATGATGTCAGCGATAGCTATCACAAAGGTGCCAATCGATTGCTCAATAGGCCTGAAATGCGTAGCCATCGATACAGGCTGTCAACAGTCCAGAATGGGAAGGTATCACATTCCAGGATAAAATATAGTCATATGATTTTATTTATGATTAATATGGCTTATCTCGGCAGGTTTCTATAGCATCGCTAGAGGCGTACAACCAGCAATTTTTTAGAAAGTTAAAACATAGCTCCATATCTAAGCTCAATTTCATTATCTTTACAAGACAGTCATCACTGGCTGATTTTCTCCGAGATTTAAACCAAAACATGACCAGCTCATTAACAATTCAGACGAACCCTTTAGCCCAATCAGGGCCAGAGTCATTAGAATGATTTTCAAATTATTAAAATTTAAATTGGCCATCGGCGGGAAGATGAGCCGAGCAGATTGGCTGATGGACTGGCTGACTGGATTCAGAGGAGCGGCAAATCCGAAAATCGAATACTTTGGCGTAATTTTTGATAAGCTGCCGCAGGGCCTCCCTTTCGAGCTGGTGGCTGGAAGGAGACACTGCTCCCAAGAGACGGACTAACATTTTGACTCGAAACTTTGCGATTAAACAGAAGTTAATTAAGCCAAGTTTTTGATGCTGTCGTTGCCACGGGAGAGGCGAGGCGGTAAGTGCTCGTGGGAGGGCTAGTGACTTTGCCTTTTCAAGCCGAAAAATAGCAACTTAAATATTTGAATGGCTCCACTTCGCTTCCGTCTTTCGGGGGCGACACTACAGACAGAGAAAAGAGTTCGCCGAAAGTGGCATTTGCATAAATTCATTTTTTGCCTCTCGGTTATGAATTTTTTATGGGAACGCCGGAGCCTCCACACGCGCCTGCCAATAATCAGGGAATGTGTGCTGGAAAATTGTCGCAGGGGAAGGTGGGAAGTGCCGCGGAACGGGGAGAAATAAAAGCTGCAGAATGGAGAACGGGTGAAAGGCAATTTCCAGTTAACTGGCAAATGGAAAATTTGCATTTTAATACTTACGAGATTTCGCCGAATGGTGTGAATGCTTCGCGCAATTGCTGAGTTTCAATTTCTGAGCTCAAGTCGCCGACAAAGATGTGGAATTGTTCTGCAAAAAAGAAGGAGAGAGAGAGAGTGCCAAGTTGAGTATCGGGGTTTTTCGCAGATTTTCACTGATTTTCGGCGAAGGGTTTGCCGCTGGCGCATCGTGAATCGCACAAAATATGTGCCAGATAAAAACGCAAATCAAAAGAGAATCCCAAGTCATGCGCTTTTATTTCGCAATTTATTGCCAGCGCTGACGCAGTGCTTTAATGCATATTCACAAAAAAAAGAAGAGAGAGAAAAAACGTTAAGTCCCAGGAAGAGCGAAGTTTTTCATATATAATTTTATGCTGCATAAGCAGAGATAAGTTAATTGAAATCACAAAGGAGCCGCGCAGATTGATGGGTTCAAAGAATGGCTGCCTGGCGGGAAGCGATGACAAAACTTGCCGCGTCTTCAGCGGACTCTGTATTAGTTTTTGAAAAGCGTCGCGCAAAACTTTGCCAACTGTGTGTGCTTTTCCGCTCAGAACGCTCCCATTAATACTAATTAACCCATTCATCTAAGTAAACTTTGCTCGCTCGGATCTCCTGGCCCCCTCATCAAGCCGAACATCATGTACACATGCACAGGCTCAAAGCCGCTCGCCGTCATGCAGACTGCACAAACACAAGTGCACCGGGTGACGGGCAGGATACCCAACCACACACTCAAATGCCCGCCATACACTCGAAAGAAATTTAATAGGAAATAATAGGGGAGAAAATTGAGAGCAGGTCTAGGGGTATTTTTGAAGAATTCCTAAATCCACAGTATGAAAAAGAAGTAAGCTTGGTATAAGCACGATTTTTCAGGAAAAACAAGTGTTTTTGTCAATTTCTATTGAGAAGGATGCCTTATCCAATCCCTAACCCGAGTAATGAGTATTCTTAGAGTGTACACTACACAGAGTACCCTTACACAGTCGCTAGCTCGCATGCAAAGCAAACACACTCAGACTAACACACCCGCACGAATTGCAATCATTTATTATTATTTTTGTGTGCTTTGTCTCTTTGGCACTGAAAAAAGTCGCGACTGAGGAGGAACTGGGGGGGTGACGGGGTAGGAAAATGCTGGGGGTGGTGCCGTGGGTGGGTAGCATGGCGCTGCTCCTCGTCGTTGTCGTTGTCCTTCGTGAGCTCTTGCGGCAGCTCAGCGCTGAGCTCCGAAAACTCACAGCCAAGACTTGGCAAAGGCAAAGCCAAAGCCATAGCCAAAGCGAAAGCCCGGCGACGCACGTGGGGTGGTAATGGGTTAAGGGCCAATGCAATGGGGCCTTTTTCGGTGGGGGTTTCCCAGCCACCAGCAAACCCCGCATACAAGCACACAGAGAATTCTTACCCTAAATAATTAGCACTATTCAGCTGGGGCCCACTGACGACGACGACGACGACTGCGACGACGACGACATTCGAGGCTGACATCGCCGATGGGCGCGTCTGATGGGCGGGCCAACCCCCAAAACAACCCCTCATCATCCTTTCTCCCCCCGGCCGACGGCCTTGCCTGCTGCACGTGCAGAAATTAACATTTCCGGTAATTTTGCGAAAATGAAAAGCAAAGCGAAAAATTAACGGCTACGTCGTCGTCGTCGCCATCGTCGTGGCCGCAGCGAAGGCAAAATGCGAAATGCG
Source organism: Drosophila greeni (assembly GCA_018874515.1). Classification (NCBI taxonomy): domain Eukaryota; kingdom Metazoa; phylum Arthropoda; class Insecta; order Diptera; family Drosophilidae; genus Drosophila; species Drosophila greeni. The sequence goes on along the minus strand of JAEIIM010068603.1, from coordinate 6,100 downwards.
GAAAGCTTTTGTGTTAAATAAATATTAAAAGGAATTTCCCAGAGCCAGCGGAACTGATGGAGACGTGGCAGGAGCAGGTTGGCGGAGGCGCGACGGCTGAGTAAGTTGAATCGTTGTGATGTGCGGCCTGTTGGCCTTTTAAAAACACAAACCGAACGAGTAAATCTCTGCGTGTTCGTATTTACAAATGTACGCATTGGTGCAGTGAGAAAAATCGGTTGACTTTTAGCACTCAAGTAAAATTTATTTACAAACATTAAGAAAAAGGACTGACAACGAAGGATATTTTTGAATATTTTATTGAATATTTTTAACATTCTTATTGTTTTTTAATGTGTTGTATATTTTCGTGTACCCATACTAATTAGGATATTGGTCAATCAAGCGCATTACCCTCAGTGCTCGGGTACGTGTGTGCGTGGCCACTTTTTATTTAATTGGAAATTGCGTATACGCCACCGTTAATGAGCCCATTGTAATCGCAGCGGCAGAGCAGAAGAGCGCGGCTTAGTCTACTGAGGCAGCTCGACTCGACTCGAGTGGTTGCCGTTATTGTAAATCAATCGGCGAGGTTCACTCAGGTTTATTGCTTTCGCCCTTCTGCACACGGCTCAAAGGAAAGAGCCTGGCACGCAACTGGCGAGCTGCGAGAATTGCGAGCACATATCCTTGGGATACAGTTAAGCCCGGCTGCGCCTGTGTGTGTGCGGGACAGACAAACGAGGCGGCCACTAATTGCAGTCAAAGGCTGCTTTAAATTTGCACTGCGCCAGAGGTCGATTGTCAGCTCACGGGGAAGAGGGCCAAGCGGGTGGCCACCCCCTTCTCCTGCTCCTGCTCCTGCCCCAGCTCCTGGCAGCGGTGTCAGCATGTCAAGAGCTGGCAGCTTTTCATTTCTTTCGCTCGCTTCCGTCGTTGTTCCTTGCTCCATGGGCCGTGTCGGCTCGTTGGCTGATTAAAACGTTGCGTATGTAATGAGTTAATTAAGTTTTTGCCATCGTTACAGTCACCCATTGTCGTTGTCGTTGTCTCGCACACATATGTATATGCACACACACAGGCATGTGTACATAAATTAATCATAAATCCTTGCTAGCTGCACGGCAGTTACAAGTGTTTTGTATATTTGCCGAGGACGCACCTGTCCCCTTTCTGCTTGGCTGTGAGAGCGTTAACAACCAACTGAGCCAGGTGAGGGAGCCAGGTGAGTGAGCTAGCTGGCAGGGATCGAGAGTGGCAGTGGTGGAAAGCAGTGGCTTCAAGGAGTCAGGGGGAGCAAGGAGTCGGACTTGGACTAAGTGTGTCAGCAGGGCTGGCTGCCGCCTTCCGAATGCCTCCTGCCACGCCCACTTGTATCATTTGATTAAAGACGGAAGCTACTCAGGATGTATACACGTGTATGTGTAAACACTGAGAGAATAAGGGGAACTGAATAACAGAAAGTGTACCTGATTTTCATTGTCTTGTTGGGACATCTATTAAGTAAATGTAATAACTTATTACCTGATTCTGAGTTCTCTGAGTCTATAGTAACCTCTCTAGTTAAGATCTTCAACAATTTGTAATGTAATTTAACATAACCAGTGTTTATTATTATTTTCCAAGTGCACAACTATCCCATTTTACGCCTTAACTTGCCCGGGTGCCACTGCTTTGTTGGCTTTAGTTGTTGTAAATTTTATGTTATCCGCTTTCATTGTTTGTTTGCCTTTATTTATGTTCCCCACTGTCTTTGGTGGGCCTGTGTGCATGGGCGGGAGAGAGAGTTTACTGATTTGCCGCTGTTATTTATGCGTTTGTGCTAAACCTTATTTCCTGTTTGTCTTACATAAGCTGCAGCGCTTAATTACACGCAACCCCATCGAGGACACGATTCCGGGCAGGATGTGGCCGCCTGATTTTACCCCTGGGAGCCAAATTCCGACCCGCGGCCAAGATATATGTGCCATCGATGTGGACCTTAATGTTTTATTGACCGACCGGCCGCCTGCAATCTCATTTGGCAATTCGCTTTGTCGCCGCCGCTCTGCCTCCGACACACAGCATAACCGACCACACGGCGTATGCGTAATGGCAATTATGAACTCGCCGGCTAAGTGGGGAGTGCATTAAAGCTAAAAGCGCTTAGCCGGCGGTCGAAAAACCACCAGCTGACCGACTGATACCGCCCGCTGTGACAGAAAAAGCCCCAAACAAGCAAAACAATTTGACGCCAACAACCGCAAAACGTGCTGGCCGCCCAGCTTCCACATCCACATCCTCGGCTGGATCCCAGGATCCCAGGGACCCGGGGCCCGGAGCCCGCCCACAACTTAACCCAAAAATTGATGAATATGTAAGCAAATACGGAAGACTAACACGCAGCGGGTTGCCAGGCAAATATACATATACGGATGCGTATGCGTATATAAAAAAGGATCAAAGTCCTGAGGCGCGTTAATTTTCCCAGACGTCAGCAGGAAAGTTGGGCAACCCATCAGGCCCCGCCACCCGCCACAGGCCTTCCCTTGAATATGAACCGGGCCCACAAATTATATTGAAATGTTAATAATCCAGTTGCTTAGACGTGCTGTGCCATCCCGGGATGTCCGAAAAGGACAACTCAACTGTAAAAGGATATTTACATGGAGATTTGTATGCCGCTGACTTATGACTTTGATCAATGCGGGCCCTCCCCGGGCAGGATGGATGGTTGGATAGCTGAATGGCTGGCTGGTTGGCCAATCCCAATCAATTGGGTTCCTGCCGCATTTATGTCCTTCTGAGAGTCACTTATGCCCACAATTTGGCACTGCGGTCGTCTGGGGATGCGTAAGCCAGCAGATATATCGCCGATATGGAGGGCAGGGACGGGGTTCTGGCTCAGCAAATCTTTAAATTAAATTCCCCCGCTCAAATCAGGGCGCATTATAAAGTATAATGTGCTTTTAATTTCATTCATTTGCATGAAACGCGCAGAATGAAAGCAGAGTGCGGACACTGGACCCTGCTAAATGGAACTAAAAAATCTAATTAGCGCTGGCCGCTGCAGAAGTCGACTTAAAGCAAACTTTGCGCTTTAATTTCATCTTGATTACGCCCTCGCAACTGCAACTGCAGCTGTGCCGCCTGTTTGTGCAGCAAACTCGAAGCTCGAAACTGAAAAGCCAATCAACTTGACTTGCTAATGAAACAGCAGCAGTCACTTTAAGGCATTTCAACTCTCGACTCGGTGTCTCGTTGTCGCCATTAGACGGAACGCCGTGTCTTGCCGCCTTGCCGCTGATAATGCTGATTTTTAATGCTGATTACCACAAGCTGCCAGGCCGCAATCCTTTGCCACCTTTTTTCCATTCTCCCCTGGGTCTTAGATAACCGAGCTCGGAGTCAGCATCATTTCCGCAAGTGTGCGTGGCATTTAAGTTGCCACTTAAATGAGCCCCAGTCCTTTGTATTGCGATGGTGCAGAGAGAAAATAGCACATAGCCTTTAAGGCTTTGAGGAATTGAGAACTTCTAGCTCGCTATAGATAATATTTTTAAATGAATAAAAACCTATTTCATGAATTTAAGTTATTTACAATGATTTCAGTGGCTCATTACTTTTCAACAAATATCTCAACATCCTATATTCTTCTTGCACACCTTTAAAGTTTTCCCCTCAGTGTGCTCCTGATGGCAATAACCTTGTGGAAAAGGTGGGATGGATGGCGGTCGGGTGGTGCAGCCTCATCAAGTCGTCGCGTCGCGCAGATCAAATGAAAATTTCATTGTGTTGTGACTCGCTCTTTCAGGCTTCCTTTGCGGCGTGGTTCGGGGGGCTGGGCTGGGAAGTTGTGTGCGGAATTTCGCTACCTTTTCATGTTTTCGTGACTGGCTGCGGAAACTTTTGGGAGCAGTGCACTATTCCCTCCCTCCTCCTGTTTGTGGGTTTGTGTGTGTATTATTGTTGCTGTTTGTGTTGCCACCGGCGTCGTCTTCTCCGTTCGTCTAACGTGTAAAACAATGACTCATTAAGACTCATCTAAATTCTAATGAGATTCAGTAACTATTAAAAACAAAACATGACAGAGGCGAAGGCGAAGGAGGAGGCAAACGTAAACGCAAATGCGGCAAAAGGGTTGCTGCCCCGAGGCAAGGCCACCCTTCCCAGACCCAAGTCCAACCCCAAATCATCATCCCCGGCAATCCTCGACTCTTATCGGGGTCTCGAGTCAACTCCCGGGTCCCTTTTAGTGCTGACTCCGCTCCAGGACTTTAAGTGTTGGCCAAACTTAAATCATTTGTATGCGAGCCACCAGCCGGGCCTTTAAACAAATGTCAATAATTTGATTTAAATGTGGCAGGGTCCTGGTCCCACATTCTGCTTGCAGATCGCGTGCGAATTTCGCATTTAAATGCCAGTAGCCTACTGCCAGCTATTTTCCTATTTCCCAGCCCAAGTTTCAGCTCCTGCTCCTGCTCTTTGGGGTTGACAATCGTGTGAAGAGACAATGCAACAGCACTAGGAAAACAGGAGACGACAGTGAATTTGCGTAGCCGGAATCGAAAAAAGGCAGGACAGCCCAAGAAATGCAGCATGGGAAGGAGGGGACATGTTGCCTTATAAATTAGAAATCGCATACAGAGACACTGAAGCTGGGAAATCGAAATGAAGATTGCGTGTGTTTTGGCCTACGAACAACAGAAGCAGCATTGGCCAAAAGCAAAACAAACTTGCTTTAAATAATCTATTCAGACCACTGCGCGAAAAAAGGCAGGCTTTATTATTATTAGAGGGTTTAGAATCTTAACTTAAGTTATATACCCTTTTGATTTGCTATTTGAGTAATAAATGGTTTACCTCGAAAACTCAACTTAAATTTGTTAATGACAGTTTTTCCAACTAGTTTCTAAAACCTACTCCTGAAGCTAGATCGATTTTTCTCCGTGCTGTTTGGGTCCTCATGTGTTTGCTCTGGGCTCGGGTTAGTTATAACCCCCTCAGACCCACACGCACTGCAGAGTTATAGACAACATCCCCGCCAGCCACCCCCCGGCGAACATTTAACGCTGCCGTAAGCGTTTGCACATCGCTCGGGGGAAAGGGGTGGACGTGGCAAGCAAACAGCCCCCGCTCGGAAAATGTATCTGTCGCTGTTGGTGGGTAGCACATGCTAGAGGTAAACGCGACACAGGTGGAGCAGCATGTGGGGTCCGGGTGCGCCCTGTGTGCCAATCTGCATATTTGTCGGGCGCCACGAAATGTAAAGCAAGTAAAAACCTGGGTCAAATTGCGGTTACCGTTTTTATTTTCCGCCGCCAACGGCTTTCCCTCTCTTTCCGACCCGGCGCATCCATTACCCTCATTGTCTCTGTCGCTCGGCCAGCTCTAGTTGTTGTCCTGGGAGAGGTGTGCGTGTGTGTAGGTGTTGATATACCCCTTGTGTCGGTCGGTGTGTCACTCGTTAGGCGCCCAAAAACGCCGGTGTGGTAATAGTAATAGTGATAGTAATGGTGGCATACGGGGAAACTCCTTTTCCCAACTCCCAACCTGACCTCCATGCTACACATATGCGTCTGGGTGGGACTGGGGACTGGGGACTAGGGACTGGACTTGCGAGCTCGGGTTCGGTTTCGGGTTCAACGATGGGCGTTGGAGTGTTAATTGTAAAGGGTTTGGGCTTATTCATGGAAAAGCTGGCAAGTGACTTCATTTAGTTTCGCACGTTTGCAGTTAATTAATTTGGTTGTCGGAGGCCAGAGGAAAAGGCATTAAAGTGGGCCCGAAATGAGATCATTCCAGTGCTCAGCGATATAAGCTGGTGGATTACAAAGAAAAATAATTAGAAACAGAAGAAGATTTGGTGGGAATTTTCCTCACTAAAATGCTTTTCAAATGGCAAAGTAACAAAGAATCATAAGCTACCTTTCGCTTAAATGGAATTTTAAAGGAACAATTTACTTCTAATATATAAAAGTAATAAATTAAAAAAATACCCATTTCAGAGAGGTTCAATGCCAAGGCCTGCAAACGTTTTTCGCTATTTTCTCGCCCATTCAGCTAACAATGAAAAATACAAAAAAAAAAAAACAGTGAAATGCCAAAATCAAATTCAAAACTTGCCGCTGAATGAAATGTT
>JAEIIM010068591.1:0-20130 GCA_018874515.1 Drosophila greeni | reverse complement strand
ACGGACAGACGGACATGGCTAGATCGATTCGGCTGTTGATGCTGATCAAGAATATATATAGTTTATAGGAAATGTCTCCTTTACTGCGTTGCAAACTTCTGACTAAAATTATAATACCCTGTAAGGGTATAAAAATATCAACAAAACTCGCCAATTTAAAACGAGTTAATGACAGTGAGGTGTATTTTTGCTGTGAAAGTGTTTTGTGTGCATTTGTTTTTATAGAACCATTCGCAAGACCACTGAGCAAGCATTGCAGCCGAGTGATCGAAGGCGTAAACAGAGAACTGCAATGAAAATCTCCGGAAAAACTCTCGCTCGGCGTGCTTTTTCACCACACTCCTCCCACGATCTTGCATCGCGCCTTCCGGCGCTCTCTCCCGCATTCCAATAGCTTTCCACGGGCGGACGAGGGGCGGCGAAAGCTGCGAAAGCGAAACGAAGATCAGAAGATCCGAAGATGCGCAGATCCCTAAAGCTCGGGCAAGGCAAGGCCTCTTGAATGGCACCGAACTTCCACCGAAATACTTTCAGTTGCGAGCGGACCTCTGCACGGAGTGGAACAAAATCAGAAAGGCAAAGAGTACAGTCCGCGGAAATCGTTCAATTAATAGAAAGCAAAAATACATATATAGTTTTCCCATATATACCCTATATATATCGCCTGTATATATACGAGCCCCGTATGTATGTATCAGTGTACCAAAAGTTGTTATACATAAAATAAATTGCGAAAGAAAGAAATACCATTATCACCTAAAAATAGTGGCCGACTCTCAAAGGAATATCAATTTTAATAATAACGAAACCAACCAAACGACGTGAGCGAACCAACTATATAGGACCATAGCCGCCGGATCGCACGCACGCCCGCATGTCCGAGTTAAAGGCCTAAACCGCAGCGAGGACCCCAACCGAAGAAGTACTCACTCCGAGTGCCTGCCACCGAAAGATGACTGTCACTCGCCTCAAGACTCTGACGCTGCTCGTGTGTGCTCTGCTGGCACTGAGTTTTCCCGGATATGTGAACTGCGCCAACGGCAACAGCAACAAGAAGGGATCCCAGCCAGCGGCGCCGCTCGAGCCCGAGGCGGTCATCGAGGAGGTCAATGCCAAGCAGCTGGAGAAGCTCTTGGCCGACAAGGATTACGTCGCGGTTTTCTGGTGTAAGTTCAGCTCAAAAATAGAATCCGAGTGCATGGACGAGTGCCCCTACGTGTGTGTGTGCCTCAGTGGAGCAAGTAACGAGCGGTCCCGGCACCGACTCGAAATAGTAACAGAAGCAGAAGCCATATTATATAAATTTTCTCTAGTGAAAATTCTAAAAATTCCCATACAAATGAAAATATGTGAAAAATTCGTTGCTCGAAATCCGTCCGAGATTTTCATTTGGTTAATTTTTTTATTTTTCTCTTTTTATATTCCCCCCCAGCCAGCCCCTGTTCTATATATCTTCCGATGGTGCGCAATCTTTGCGTTCTGTTTATGAGTACAGAAATCTCTTTTGCTCGTCGTCCGCCGACCGTCGTCGTCGCCTCTGAATCCGCTGCAGCTTTTTATATATCTTTGGTTTCTCGCTTTTTGGCGCAAACTTTTGGCACAGAAAGTAGCAGGCACTTCTTCCCTTCCAGTTGGCAACCGATTTACTGACCTTTTTAATTTGTTTCAAAACACTCGCAGCTATATATTGTATATATGTACGCTGATCTGTGGTGATCTATTTTTGGGTCAAAAATAAAATGGTTCCCCAGTGCCTTCCGCTGAATTATTCATCGAGAGAGTCGTATAAACAAATTGCTAATCGCTAATGGATGTGTATATTTTCTTTAATTACCTTGAACTTACGTATGATTCTAAGCCGATTTCCCCTGCGTCCAAGTTAATATACACGAAACATACGACTCGATATATCTCTATATACGTTGTTCTACCTAGGCCCCATTGCGACTGTATATATTTCGTTAACATTGGCGGCAATTCCAAAAATAATTATTGACAATGAAAAGATTATGAATCCAAAAGCCTTAAGTCCAATGCCTTGGACAAATACATATTGGAAAATAAATAGCAAGTAGAGAAAAAATGGAAGTATTTTAAATTAATTATATCTTTATACTTATATGTCAAGTAAACTGTGTTTATAAATTCGGCTGGGATTTCCCGCAGCAGTTAGCAGACAATTTAGATTTTCATCTGTTCCATGTATCCGGCGGGTACTTAGGATTCGTAAATAGAGAAATCAGAAGCTAGCGAGCTTGTTGTTACTTTTCAATCAAAGAAAGGCCCCTCAAATGGAAATCCAAATAAATAATGGCTCAGTGTTTACTCGCGATACCACTTTCCTGGCGGTTAACCACCGAATAGAATATACAGGAAGGCGGGCGAGGAGGTTGGGGCAAGGACTGGTTTTTTGTCTGGCGCAATTCATTTCCCTAATAGTGGCCGCATGAATTTTATGAATTAATTTAGAATTTGTAGTATATTTGTTGGCAGTTGCCGCTGCATTAATAGCACCGAATTGCTCTGGCTTGGCTGTCATTTCATTCATTTATTTAGCCTTATTTCGCTGAGGGCAGGCCGATGATGCATCCTGCGTCTACTATATTAATGAATAATCTCTTGGGCATTCGGTTCGCAGAACCAGGGGCTTGAATTTGGATTTGAATGTGAATTTTGTCTCTGCCTCAGCGTCATGCGACAGCCGCAGTTGCTGGCTGTCAATTGATGTTGGTATCTCAATTCGATCTGATCGCGTATCCAAAACACTCACATGTCCTGTTTCTGCGGTTTCAGATGCGCGCAGCTGTGTGACCTGTGATAAGGTTCTGGCGGAACTCGAGAAAATCGACGATGACACCGACTCCTTCGGCGTGGACTTTGTGAAGATCAACGACAAACGACTAGCCAAACAGTATGGCATCAAGAACTTCCCAGCCCTCACCTACTTCAGGTAAGATAGCCCCCATCGATACCGCTGTCACAGGGCCTAACCGTCCGATTCCGACCCGATCTCAGGGAGAAGGAGCCCATCATCTACGATGGCGACCTCATGGACGAGGAGGGAGTGCTCGACTTCCTCACCTCACTGGAGGCCATGGACCTGCCCGACCGCATCGAGGAGGTCAATGCCAAGATATTGCAGAAGATCATCGAGGATACCGACTTTGTAGCCGTCCTGTTCTGTAAGTCTGCCCGAACTTGGCTTTTACACACTGATTTCTTTAAAATTTCACCACCCCATCACGTCTATTGGCGGTGATTTGACATGATGATGTTTTATTTTAAAGCAGTTGCAGTTTTTAGCGAACACAAACAGTTTAGCTCTCTTGTGACTAAAAATCATACAACTAGGTATAGACTACAACCATATTTACCTGTACTGTATATTCTGTAAATCTAGTACTTATGCGTATGTCTGTATCTTTCTCTATATATACGTATATTACTTGTGACTAACCAAAGCGAAATGGCGGCCAACTTAACTTTCTATGTGTCTCTATATAAACAATTCTCTTCCGGCGGTACTTGTCCCCTCTCTAAGCCTATTTACATACGCGACATTTATCAATGAATTGTATATTTTATCGAACGACTGCAGGTCCAGATCATGAAACATGCCCGCCCAGGGTTATGGGTAAGTTTTCCGTGAATAAATACCGGAACCTTTTCTGTCTTGCCTTCTCCAGCTAATTTCCCCACTTTGAAACTCTGTTTCCCCACAAAATAATTTGTTCACATCGTTTTATCCCCCCATTTTAATGCAATTCTCCCGATTCCAGTAATCCACCAGCCAAGACTCGATATATATGTGTATATATTTGGCTCCATAACCCACATAACCGAATAATTCATGGAACCATTTGGGCGAACTTGAGTGGGATCATAATAACAGGGATGTAGAATGTTCAGTACCTCCATTCTAGAAGTCGCTCTTATGGGAAGGGGATACACCAAATATTATAAAGTAATTCTTAGTAGTTTTAGTGGAACAAAACAACATTTCGTATTTTGCATTCGCTATCGACCGAGCCAGCCACATATATTAGGTAAACGTATAATAATAAACATTACAGCAGCAGAGGCAGTGCAGATGAATGTCTGGGCTCGGCGCCAGGTTATGTTTTTGTCCCCATGGCATCTCCTCCTCAATATTCCCAGAAATCTTGACCCCAACTTGGACGTGTCCGCACTTAGTTCAGGGAGCACTGCTGTATATATCAGGGCTATTGCAAGCATCTGTGGACAAAATGGTATCTGAGGGGATCTAGAAACTCTCATGATTGGCCGAGTGAGAATATAGAACAATGAAAGGAATTTACCTATATTGAAAGTCATAAATCGAATGCCGAAAGTTCGCAGAATCAGTGCGTTTGTATATATGTACCTATGACAACACATACGCCGATGTCTTGGCCAACAACAAAGTGCAGAGCATTTATTTATTTATTTATTTGCCGTCTGCCGTCTCTTTCCGACACAGCCACCTACAATTTTTGTGTTAAAAATAGAAACTCAAGCAGTTGGTCGGCCAACAAAATAATTTTTTGCCTCTCTGGCCGCTGCTGCTGTTATTTTTGCTTAATTCTGAAACAACTAACTATAGAGTGGGCATCCACATGCCAGCGAGAACACAGACGAATATCCGAGGATCTGTAGTATCCGCCACACTATCTACACATAGGTATTTTTATCAAACGCAGACGGCATACAAGCTCTTTTATGCATAGATACGAACAGCATGTAGGTGAGACAGGACAAGAAATTTTGGCCCATTGTCTCGCTCTCGCCCCCCGGCCCTCCGCCTCCGCCTCCGTCCATCCGCGTTCGATTGAGTTTCTATCCATTCAGCGCCAGCGAAGGGAGGAGGGGGCCGCGGGCGGACAGACAGCACTTTTAATTGCTTTTGCATATGGCAATTCGTCAACACGGCACATGCACGGCCACGCCCAGCGCTAGCCGGCGATGCTTCGTTATGGGCAGCTCTTTAGTTGTCGCGGCCAATGCACATTTACATAATGTGTGTGCTACGGGTACCCACACACGTCCCCTGCAGCTCTATAACTGTATAACTATATAATTATATATGTGCCATGCACTTTCCCGACTGACTTGCACTATTTTTAGTTAAATGCAACATTTGCCCATGTCTGCAGCAGAGCCAAAATTCGGACAGGCCGTCAGCGGCAGAGTCGGAGCCCCATAATCGTGTTTGATTCTCAACATTTTATATATATTTTATATATATACAAATATATTTGCAGTAAATTATGAGCAAAATGTGTGAGAGCGAATGTGTGCTTTGGCCTTGTCGCCTTGGCGACTCCCACTCGACTAAGGCCCGAATAAAAGAACAATATCGGGGCTCAAGGTTGTATAAAAGATACAGATACTCCTGTCAGTGCCTTGGGAAGTTGTTCTTCTCCGAGGAGTATGGCCGCGGACATGGTCCCTTAATAGGTGGCCACAAACTTCGCAGCATGTGGCTCGTTAGAGATCGAAAGACTTACAAGTTCACCAACAAGTCAACAGAAACACATATTACGTATACGCAACGTCGGCAGGGAAGCTTTCAAAAATGTACGAGTGTGGCAAGCGAAAGAGATAAATAATTGAAAATAGGATAGGAGGATAGGAGAATGGAAAGAGAGAGCTTTTTGGTAATTTATTCTACCGTTCGCTGTTTCACCACTTTTCAGTTTTCGGGCGCGTCGCCCGAGAGCGTGCCTGCGGCACCAAGAGATGCGTACGCGTTGCAACAGGTTGCACGCAGACAGATGGGGAGGCTGTAAACAAAAATTGTGTAAATAAGCGAGTCGCCTGGGTACCGATTGGGTAACACTGCAGCCGAATGGCATTCCATGGCCCCTGCATGCACTTGCCTCCGTCTGAGACGACTCTGTATTAACCCCGCAACTTACAGCCGCACGTACCGTAATCCGTGAATGCTCTACCTTTCCGTGGCACCAAACCCCGTCCCGAACTATGACACTCCTCCGACCTCCGTGCGGTTTTCCCTGTTCTCAGCCGACCCTAATGATCTATTGTTTGCCTGATTCTATGCCAACCGCCAATCTATCCGCCGATCGCCAGATAAACAGCAATGCCGCAAGTGCGCGAAGGCCTTGCAGGAGCTGGAGAATATAGACGACGAGGCCGATCAGCTTGGCATCGGATTTGTGAAAATACACGACGAGGCCTTGGCCGACGAATACAATCTGGGCAACTTGCCAGCGCTGGTCTACTACCGTCATCAGACTCCGATCATATACGAAGGTACCGACATTGCACACCCCATTTAACTCAGAACCACCACTGCCAGCCCACAATTCAATTCAAACTCAGACAGACCAACTGCACACATCACTCGCACGCACAGGTCGATATTCCATTAGCTAACATCGGAATTGTGTCTCTAGGTGAACTCCAGCGCGAGGAGGACGTTTTGGAGTGGTTGGTGCAGAATAAGTCGACTGGGGATGAGGATGACGTGATTGAGGACGTCACCTCCAAGACGCTGTCGACGCTGATTAGCAATATCGACAACCTGGTTGTGCTTTTCTGTACGTAGAAGCAGTATTTGTCAGCGGAGCGGTCGCGATACAATAATACCGAATGCTATCAATCTGCAGATGATCATGGAAACGACGATTCGATGACCGTGTTGGAGGAGCTAGAGCAAATCGACGACGACTGCGACAAGCATGGCATTCAGTTTGTGAAAATTGACGATGCCAAGGCAGCAGGCGATTACGGAATCGACTCGGTACGACCCAGATCCCGGCCCAGATCGAGAGCCCTTGAACCGCCTTTTGACGCATATTATTCGCCCTGCAGATTCCGGCAATTGTTTACTTTGAAAAAGAAATTCCAAACGTGTACGACGGCGATCTCATGGACGAGGAACAGATTCTGAAATGGTTGCTGGGGCAGTTGGAACGGGATGAGATCGAGGATGTCACTGACGAAATGCTCGACACAATGATCAAAGAGGGACGCGTCATTGCAGTGCTGTTCTGTAAATATTCCATGCATATACCCATAGAGCCTAAGCAGTCGCCCCCATTTTGCTCACAAGCTGTTTTCCAGACGACAACAACGACAAGAAGTCCCAGAAAGTTCTTGAAGAGCTCGAGAATATTGACGACGAGTGCGACGCGTTGGGTATTACTTTCGTGAAGATCGACAATCCCGAGGAGGCCGTCGAATATGGCATCAATAAAGTTCCTAAACTGATATACTTTGAAAAAGGCATTCCAACTATTTACGAAGGCAATCTGGAGGATGAGGAGAAGCTCCTGAAATGGCTTACAGAGCAAACGAGTTCCGATCAGATCGAGGACATTACCGACGAAATGTTGGACTTGATCATTGAGAAAATGCCCCACGTAGCTGTTCTGTTCTGTAAGTGATTTCAGATCCCACACCATGACTTTGTGCCGGGAACGCTGCGCACTCGACTCCCAATCTCTGTAGATATTGTAAAGCCAACTTGGTGTTGTATCTCTGGGTGTTTCTGAGTGTCTGCATTCGTAAATGTAACAATTTGCCGACTTTTCAGTGTGCTTTATCAGTAATAATTTTCAAAAGCGCTTCAAAAACTAATTAACTGGAACTAAACCCTGAACCAGTAGATCTTTCTTTTTTATTTTTTTTTTTTTTTTATGCCAAAGATAGACTTTTAAGAGAGTAGTTCGTATGTTCCAAGTTACAAGTTGAGCAAAACCTCAGTTTGTTGATTTTTTTTCTCGTTAGCCTACGATTTAAGCCCTAAACATTTAACTAACTGCCCAAAATCACCTCCGCAGACGACAAAGACCAAAAGAAATCTCAGAAAATCCTCGCAGAATTGGAAAACATTGACGATGAGTGCGATCAGAACGATATTGCTTTCGTCAAGATCGATGATGACAAGGAGGCCAAAGAATGGGGCATCGACGAGATACCCTCGATTGTACTCTTTGAACGTGGCATTCCACACATCTACGAGGGTGATCTGATGAAAGAAGATGAGCTGCTTGGCTGGCTGGTGCATCAGAAGCGCTACTCCGAAATTCCTGAGGTGACCGATGAAATGAAGGACAAGTTGGTTGAGAACACTGAGCACTTGGCGGTTATTTTCTGTTAGTACCTGAACGTATCTAACGGCCAATCACTATCACTAAGACCCTTCTTTTCCCACAGACGACAAGGACGACAAGCAGGATATGCGCATCCTGAACGAACTGGAGAACATTGACGATGAGCTGGAGAAGGAAGGAATCGTCATCGTGCGCATTGACAACGCCGCTGAGGCCAAGGAGTACGGTCTCGACCACTTGCCCGCTCTCATCTACTTCGAGAACAAGATCCCGGCCCTCTACGAGGGTGACCTTATGAACGAGGACGAGGTGCTCGAGTGGCTACTGGTGCAGAAGAAGACGGCCACCATTGAGGAGGTCACCGATGAAATCCTGGTCAATCTGATCAACGAGCACGAATATGTGGTGGTCTTCTTCACGGGTCCATGCGAGCCCGGCGAGACCTGCGACCACACTCTAAATGCCCTGGAAAGCATTGACGACGAGTTGGACGAGGCTGGCATCATCTTTGTTACCACTGAGGATACCGGAGTTGCCAAGAAATACAATGTCAAGACTTACCCACGCCTGGTGTTCTTCAGAAACCGCGATCCCCTGCATTTCACCGGAGACCTTGACGATGAGGATGAAGTGCTTGCCTGGATCACGGACGATGAGACCCTTGAAATTCCCGGAAAAATCGAGGAGGTCAATGTAAAGATGTTGGATAAGATTTTGGCTGAGAACGATCACGTTGTCGTGTTCTTCTGTAAGAAAATGAATTTGAGCTTGTTTTATTCCTCGTTCCTCTATTCATTTGTATTTACAGATGCCGAGGGCGATAAAAAAGCCCAGAAGATCCTAAACGAGCTGGAGAACATTGATGACGAGTGCGAGGAAAAAGACATTGACTTTGTAAAGACATCCGACGATGATATTGATAAGGAATACGATCTGCCCGGTCTGCCGGCACTTGCATTTTATAGACATAAGTTTAGAACAATTTACACCGGTAAGTGTCCAGAACAGATGTAGTTGTGGTAATCTCAAAAATTTATTAGAATTCAAATACTTTTGCACGGTCGAGGTCCTATAGTGACGAGAAATATCTGTGATCAATGAGAGTTTTTAATATTGATTATTTATTTATCTTATCAAGGTGACCTGATGAAGGAAGAGGAAATTCTTGAGTGGGTTATTGACTTGCACGAGTCTACTGCTGATGTCATTGAATCTGTCGATCGCAAGACCCTGCAGGTCCTGATAAACGATGTTGAGCACCTGGCTGTGTTCTTTTGTAAGTACCTAGACTTGCATCAAAAAAATGCATCTACTTAGGATACATTTCGCTTTGCTCAGACGACGATGAATGCGAATCCTGCTCGGATATCTTGGAGGAGCTGGAGAACATTGACGACGACACCGATAAGCACGGCATTCAGTTTGTGAAATCGAATGACGTTAAGTTGGCCCATGAGATCGGCATTTTCGCATTCCCAGCTTTGGTCTACTATGAGACCGGCGTCCCGATCATGTATGATGGTAAGTCATTTTTAAGGCTATATGTGCTCGGGGCAACTCTGACTTGGTTGTTTCTCTTTGCAGGTAATCTCAAAAATGAAAACCGTGTGCTGCAGTGGTTAATCAATCAAAAGAGTAAGCCGTTTTGTTTAAAATGTTTCCTCTGCTTTCTAACTCACGCTCATAAGCCAAACTCTCGAAGCAAAATCAGTTGAGCCGCGGAAAAGCGGTTCCAGAAATCCCACCGAATTGATACATCCAATTATCATAAACCCGATTATATTGCCCAATATATATAAACCGAACGTAATGCAAATTTTCGATATAGGCAACGATGACGGTGCCAGTGATGAAAAAATTGTTAAAATGCGCTATCCCAAAGAAAGCGATGAGGATAAGAGGGAAAGATTGAAGCGTCTGCAGAATGCGATTCGAAAAGAAAGACTACGAGCAAAGAGACGGGAAGCTGACGATGACGGGGATGAGGAAGATGACGGAGAGGGGGAAGATGGGGGAGATGACGACGACGAGGAAGATGAGAAAGAGGACCGCAGAGTAATAGATGACGACGAAGAAGACGAAGAAGGTGATGATGATGAGGAGGAAGATGAAGAAGATGAGGATGAGGAGAAAGATGAAGAAGATGAGGATGAGGATGAGGAAAATGGGGATGATGAAAATGATGACAAAGAGGATGAGGAAG
This sequence comes from Drosophila greeni, assembly GCA_018874515.1. Lineage (NCBI taxonomy): Eukaryota > Metazoa > Arthropoda > Insecta > Diptera > Drosophilidae > Drosophila > Drosophila greeni. The sequence continues at coordinate 9,849 of JAEIIM010068591.1, read as the reverse complement.
ATGAAGAAGATAAGGATGAAGATGAAGAAAATGGGGATGATGAAAATGATGATGAAGAGGACGATGAGGACGCAAAAGATGATGAGGAGGATGAAGAAGATGAGGAGGATGAGGAGGATGATGAGGATGAGGAGGATGAAGATACAAACGACGATGACGAGGAAGACGATGAGGACAACGAGGATACTAATGGTAATGGGAAGGATGAAGATGAGGATGAAGATGAAGATGAAGATGAAGATGAGGATGCAGATGAAGGTGAAGATGTAGATGAAGATGAAGATGAAGATGCAGATGAAGATAAAGATGACGATGAAGATGAAGATAAAGATGACGATGAAAATGAAGATGAAGACGAGGAGGATGAGAAAGACGATGACGAAGATGCAAATGGTGATGAGGAGGATGAAGAAGATAATGAAGATAAGGATGATGAAGATAATGATGAGGATGATGAAGATAAGGATGATGAAGATAAGGATGATGAAGATGATGATGAGAAAGATGAGGATGAGGATAATAATGGGGATGAGGACGACGAGAATGACAACGAAGACGAAAACAACGACGACGAAGACGACAACAACGATGACAATGACGACGACGATGAAGACGACGAGGAAATGGATCTTAAAAGTAAACCAAAATATAGGCACACTGCCAAGGGTCGAACGATACATCGCCTGGCTGACCTTTGCTCGGGTCGGCTAATAGACGAAATAGGTAATTCATAAAACTTAGCTGCTCTCGCAGCATTAATTGAAGTTGTTCAATGTTGGTCCCCCCGACCGAAGTTCCAAACCCACTCCCGCCCACCTTGCTCAATGAATCGCCCCAAACACTTTCCTATTTTCGACTACAGATCATGATATTATCTATCTACAGACTTGGGGAACAGGAATTCAAATAGAAATGCATTTAATCAAGGTAACAACCACCAATCATTCTCCTGATTTGACTGCCCATGTGTGCCGGGCTCATGGCTTTTGTGCTAAAGCGAATCTCATGTGCGGAAGACACTCAATCGGAAAGAGTCAAGCCATTCACAAACACTTTAATAACCCCAGCCTATGTCTTCTATGTTTGATCCTTTCGAATGTTTAAACCCAATCCCGAAGCGCTAACCTATTTAGTGGCTAAGTGTTAATGGTACATCTGAGGGAAAAGTTAAGAAATATTAAAAAAAACTAAAACCATAGCTGACACAATGTTTGAAATTATTTGAACAAGGCCAAAATTACATATACGAGTCCTTTTTTATTTTGAAAAACGTAACTGTTCTGATAAATGACAATGGAAAATGTGTTAATACCTATTTTGTTTGATTTACATATTATCTTTAAGTAATCCGTATGTTTGTTTAATTATATTAATTTATAACGATCCTGCTGTACCTTAGAAACTATTTAAGCAAATACACCATACAAACGAATCGAAAATTTGATCGAGTGAGGCGCAAGGCCTCACAGACACCGCGAAAACACACTACTCCGTGGGCCTAACTCCGGTATTGAATATGTAAACTATGAACTAGAATCAATCCGAAACTTGTACTGTACAGTCAGCAGCATCAAAAGCATTTTGTCAGTTATTAGTTTTGAAATAGATATATTTTACAAATTATACTCAAACAATTAAAGTATCTTCCATTCATAAAGCACGCTTTTTACTCTAGAACAAAGAATCTTTCGAGTCTGAAAACAATTGAAATCGAACCGGAAATCGTACTAACTGCTCTCTTTCCTTCTCTCTGTGGCTATGTCGGAGTTGTGGAAGAAAAGTACTGAAAGCCAGTTAACGACTTTTATTCTTAGTTCTCGCCTACAACGATGCACTCTTGTTTAAACGTTTTTGATAACTTATCGTAACGAACCTTCTGTTGATAGTAAACCGAAAATAATACAAAAAATCTTTAAAACTAAACAATCTGACAAAATGTTTTTGTTTGTTTGCTCACACACAGATGACGAATGTTTCTATGTTGGATTGGGCCACGACGGCCATTCAGCTAAGCGCGGCAATAATTACGTGCCCAACGATTACAAACCATTCCAATGCTGTCCAACCAAATTGGAGAAGTCAACGAAAGTTCCTAAGATGACGGCCCAGCGGATCGGACACAGCGAAGGCGATCAGGGCAAGCGTTCGGTGGGCAGTGGCGGCAACTTTCAGTTCGCCAGCTCGGCCTCCTCAGCTCCAGCCGGCAAGTCGGCCAGCAAGGCTCCAGCTCAGCCCAAAAAGCCGGCAGCCAAGGCCACCAAGCCCTCCAAGGCCGCCAAGGACAACGAGGACGACGATGATGATGATGACGATGACGACGATGACAAGCCCCTGGTCAAGGTGTCCTATGCCAACAAGCGCTCCGGAGGCAGCAACAAGCCGCAGGCTGGCAAGAAACCAGTCGCCAACGACGACGACGAGTCCCAGGAGGAGAAGGTGTCCAAGCAGAAGTCGTCCAAGAAGTCCGGAAAGCTGAATGTGAAGACCGGTACGTAGTCGCCCCGGACCATCGGACTAGACCCCGTAGTCAGCTAGTCGTAGTGGAAACAAGCCAAGACACAGATCATTTCCCGTCAGACTCACCTGTCCTGTAACTGCTCATTTTTGCTGTTGTTGTGCCCATACTCAGACACGTACAGACACACGCACAAATTGGTCATTACCTTATTTGTTTATTTCTCTTCTCTTTTCTCTCTCTTTTTGTGTCTTGCAGGCGTTAATTTTTTCCAAAATCGACTAAAAAATTTGTATGACCTCATTTTTCAGGATATCTCTCTGTGGGAGTAAGGCAACAATTTAACTGAGTGTGTGGAAAGCACAGACAGTTAAATGGTGATTGTATGATTGAATGATATGCCATACTAAGTAGCACGTTGTCAACCGATAAACCAAATGTCAAATTATCAGAATATCAGAATACCAAATACCAAAGCAACCCAAACCTGTATAGCCACCAAAGAACCTTCAATGACAGGTTCCTATAACAAAATGTACATCTCTGTGTGACTGCAAAAGACAACCACGAAAACCAACCGATTAACCGATTTCGTATGGCTGTGTATAGGTCCTACCCCCACTAACCTTCGAGTGTATACTTAGCCGGGGATTGGGGGCTGGGTTCTACTACAATATCGAATATATTCAGAATACAACCTCGGTGCCTGATCGATCGCACAGTCCACACAACTTTCTTAGCCGCAGAGCACTGCTCACTGTTCCACGTTAAAAAGCAGGGTTCCGACGAGCAACTCAAGATATTTCATAATGAACGATGCAAAAGAAACATACTAACTAAAATTTCGTTGATATTTTCGCTTAAACAATTTTCAAGGGGGAGGCTACGTCTCGGAGCCGACCCCTATCTATAACTAAACTAAACACACATTTGTTGCATTTTGTCAACGGATTTCAACAAACTTTGTTCAAACTAAAAGCAATTACTTCAACAACAACAAACTATAAAACTTCTGAGAACTTTCACTTGTATATTTATCCAGCAAATCTTTGTTATTAACAAATCAATCGCAAATTGTCTATTGTCAATAACAACAGCTTCAGTCTTTTTGATACTACTTCTTTTTGTCACAATATACAATTTACATTTACGTCGTAAGTCTAATTTTAACAAGAGCCAAGCAGCCAAACCAAACGACCGACACACGGAAAATATTTTTTGAAACAATTTACACTCGACAGTGCACAGCTGTCAGCCACTTGAACTGCAACGTGCAACCACGAGGGCTGTCAACTATTTTCTTAATAACCTCGTACAGAGCAGCCATAGTCAATATATATTTTGTAATATAAGCTTGTTGTCAAGGTGTTGCAGCACACTTAATTTGTTGTAAACTATGGAAACGGAAGTCCATTTCTCGCTGAACAATGGCCTCGCATTCTATGTAGCCTGCCATTTTGTTTCATTTGTTTTCTTCTGAGAGCGAAACCCGTGCCGCTCGCTGTTGTTTTTGTTATCGGTACGCAGAGTACCGAATTATATATCTCTACTATCACCTATGTTTTCTTAAGCTATAGTCTACCACTCTACACGCAATTGTAACTAAATCCAACTCTATGTAAACAATTTTTGTTGAACAGCAGCTGTTAAGTCAAGAACAAGCGAATGTATTTTTATCAAGCCAATTTTCAACTTGAAAATGGTCAAATTGTAAGAATCGAATACAAATGCACAAGCACTTTTTGTAAACCAAACTTCACTATAAACCTGTAAGAACATGAAATAAAAACCATCCAAATCAATAATTAGGTTCTCTTATTTCTAGCGAAGTGTTAAATAATTTCAAACATTAAAACACAATATGTACGATATATATTTCCTGAAGATATTTTATGGCCGCTATACGTATGTTTCTTAACTAATTCAAACAAATGCTTATTCTGAGTCATAGGGTTATAATAATGGCTTGGTGGGATTTGGCCAATTTCCAATTTTCAATATTTTTATTTGTTCGGGAAAAGCAGCAAAAGCAAAGCGATATTTTCGTGTATATTCAAAACGAACGCTGATGATTGATTGACAAACTGCAGCCAACAGGTATGTGCCATTAATTGGATAATGCGGAACCAGGGAAATCTGTTAAAACAAATCTAACGAATTATTCTCATATGCCATACACATATAGGCAACATCGCAAGCAACCAGGAAGTGTTCAACTGGATACTGGAGCAGAAGGCCGACCAGAGCATTCAGCTAATTGATCGGGAGCAACTCTTCGAGTTTATAGGCACCAAAGACTTTTTAGCGGTTGTGTTTTGTAAGTATAATGGGGACCAGGACGTGCTCAAGGTACAGGTTGTTAAGACATTCAGGAACTGTTTCACAAACTAAGTAGTCTTTAATGGCGCCCACTAAAAACTGTAACTGCCGCCCAACAACACAAGCAAAATTCAATCAGTATTCGATAAGATAACCATGAGGCTCCCAAGTGGCTGTCCGTATTAACGCCTCTGACACTTGCTCTATTTTAGACAAGGAAGACGATCCCGACTCACCCCGAGTGCTCCGACACATCGAACTGATCGACGACGAAGCCGCCGAATACGGCATTCACATAGTGAAAATGCACGACAAGCTAATGGCCAAGAAGTACGGCTACAGGAATCCCCCTGGTCTGACTTATTTCCGCAAGGGGAAGTACATCAACTACGACGGTGACATTGATGACGAGGAAGAGGTGCTCGACTGGCTGACTAGCCCTGCCAACATGGAGATGACCGATCACATCGAGCAGGTCAACCGCAAGATGTTCGAGAAGATCCGCAAGAACTCAGACTACGTGGCGGTGATTTTCTGTAAGTTCCCTTTGAGCCCAGGTGTAACCCAGGCTGACCATTCTCTGAACCCCCAGACAGCGACGAGTGTAAGCAGTGTCCGCGCGTCCTGGCCGAGGTGGAACACATAGACGACGAGGCGGACAAGGCGGGCATCGACTTCGTCAAGATCGATGACAAGCAAATGGCCAAGGAGTACGGAGTCTTCGCTCTGCCGGCCATTGTCTTCTTCAAGCCCACGTCCAAGGAGCCAGTTATTTATGCCGGTAGGACGCTCCATGCCAGATCGTTCGGTGCCAGGAATTACCTCTGCCCTTACTTCCAGGTGATCTTTACGAAGAAGAACAGATCCTCACTTGGTTAATCACGCAAAAGGACCCAAGTGGAGATGTTATTGAAGATCTCGAGGGCGAACGACTGGTTCAGCTCATTGAAGAGTCTGGCTCCATCGCCGTGTATTTCTGTAAGTTTTCAGCAAGGATGGTAGTCTCTGCTGGCGAATTCTCTTTACCTATGAGGCATACAAAGGTATTAGGAGCTGCAATCGGTTTGGTGATCTCTATTCACACAAAGTACAACGTCCAAACTGTGTATGTTTAAAGCACATTAAGTGTACTTTCTAAAAAAAGAATGAATTCATTTGATCGACTTTCGCGTTAACACTCTGTCTCATTCGTGGAAAATGTACTTTGTGGGATTGAGAATCACGCTTTTGCGCAAGCAGTTTGCAGCGAACTCTGTGTTATTGTAGTTAACCAACTAGGTCTTAAGCTATCTTAGGCTTATAAGCTCTGTGTATCTAACCCAAAAAGACTTTGTTTATATTTCTATTTACGACTGCGCTCTGAACTATCAAACCGAACCACACAAACCGATACGGTACCCAAAACGTAGGGAACAAGACAAAGTGCGACATTTGCAATTCGAAAGCGGCGCGCAAGGCGCGTCTGAAAAAGGAGCGCGATCAGCACCAGCAGGAAGGCGGAGCAGCCAGCGCCGCTGCTGCCTTTGGCAGTGAGGCCGATCCTTCCGAGGCGGCTGCTGGTGGGGCGGATGGGTCGCCAGCGGCCTCGCCAGATGCACCGTCTGCGCCAGCAGGCGGAGCTGCACCACCGGACGCATCGGCTGGAAAGCAAGAAGATGGTAGTGCATCATCTTTCCGAGTAGAAGTCGTGCAACTGGAATGAGTCCAAGAATGTTTTACCACATAACCCAGCACCACCAGAAACACACCTCGCATCCACATCCGCCTTGTAAAGTGAATGTATACACCTACATAAGTGATCCGGCGTAGCGAAGTCCAGACTCCCCCACTATCTCACTTTTTCTCTGATCTTTCTCTGTCTCTCTGTGCTCCCGAAACCTTCTTTAGATTCTGTCTTCACTATGCATTTCCAGTCGTCCCCTATTGCTCGATTCTGTGCTTTGTGTTTTTTGTTGTGTACTACGTAAAGCCTGGTCCTCTGAAACTTACTCACGCATCATCACCATCTCTGCTGATTCCACTCTCTGTTCGTCTAGTTATCATGATGATTACAAGAGCGTGCCTTGGAGTCAGGACTTATGTATTCTATTTTAGCTGCACAATCTGCCATATCCCCGTCAATGTCAACTCTTGCTGTTACTGTGCCTTACATATAAACGTTTAGTGCTTGCCGTAGTACCCTGTATATCACCGTGCCCACGTGTAGCGTGTGTGTTGAATAATGCGTCTAATCCGACTTTGACTGCTAGATGCGGACGGCTGCGAGCAGTGCACGAAGGTCCTGGAGGAGCTGGAGAACATTGACGACGACTGCGATAAGCATGGCATAACCTTTGTGAAGACTAGAGACTTCTCCGTGGCCGATGGCTATGGCGTGCACGAGTACCCAGCTCTGGTCTACTTTGAGGGAGGGATACCCAATGTTTTCGAGGGTACGCAGTCATCCTGCAGTCTCACTCAGTCTCTCTTAAGCAATCTATTTTATGACCAGGTGAACTCAGCGAGGAGGAGGAGGTGCTCCAATGGCTGATCACACAGAAGACCGAGGATCGCATCGAGCTTATTACCCGCCAAATGCTCGAAACCATGGTGGAGGAGACGCAGTACCTGGCCGTGTACTTCTGTGAGTAGCTCGATCGGTCAACTGTTTCCCAGCAGCACCTGCTCATAATATCACCCATTCTGAATTATTGTATCTGTATCCCTGACCCCAAAACTCCATCGAACACAATCCACAAAACTTGTCCCTGACTAAAAAATCTGAAACGAAACCGCTACCGAAACCGAACGAACTATCACCGTCCTCAGTGCCGCCTGAGCGCAAGGGAAAGCAACCCGCTTTCTGCCGCAGTTTCTGCTCCCCCTCTAGTCTTAAAGAAAGCAACCTGACCACCACCACCACCAAATCCACAAAACACTCATCCAGTCAGTTCGTACAAAACTACATCTCACGTAAAAGAAAACGTATCGCAAAACAAGGTATTCGTATTCCGTATTCCGTGTGCACACCACCGACTGCGCATGTTCGATTGAGTCCTAACCACGTCTAACCACTTGTAGGAGCTCTGTTCTATGTCCAGAAACGACTATTGACTGCTCTTAACCAGGCTTCCCTCGTATTACGACCAAACTAAATTGTGTTCAATGCGATTAAAAATGTCTTCTTTGGCAGTTAAGTAAAACGACAGAGTTCAGGCACTGAGCGATCGATCAAACTTAATCTAAAGTATGTTGCAACTCACGGAAATTTAGTTTGGACGCGAATACCTTTTGTTTACGGCGTTTTCTTTGCCTCTCACACAATCGCTAACCGACTCTCAAGCTTGCCTTAAAATTTAAAATGCTCACGGTTCCTAAAGGGGTTACTTACCAAGTACTTAAATTTCGCTAGACAAAATCAACTGCAACATCTGCGACCAGATATTGGAGGGCTTGGAGCTGATCGATGATGAATGCGATGTGTTTGGTATTCACATGGTCAAGATCCAAGATCCACAGCTGGCCAAGCGGTACTCGATTAAGACCTTCCCGGCCTTGGTTTACTTCCGGTAAGTGTATGGAGTTTTAACTAACATAACATAATAATTAAAAGACTTTGTCCGCAGCAATGGAAATCCCTTACTCTTCGAGGGTGATCTGCAAAATGAGCAGTCTGTGCTGGAATGGCTCATTGATGACGATAACCGGGAGTTGGCTGATGAAATCGAGGAGGTCAATGAGCGCATGCTGGATCGTTTAATGGCCGAGTCAACCCTCTTGGTCGTTTTCTTCTGTAAGTTGTCCACTAACGTATATTTAAGTAACATTCCTAAGACCAAGCCTTTCATACAGACGACGATGACTGTGCGGAGTGCGAGGAGATTTTGGAAGAACTGGAGGAGATCGACGGCGAAGCCGACATGTTTGGAATTGACTTTGTTAAGATTGCCAGCATTGAAGCCGCCAAGAAATACGAAATTGTTAACATACCTTCCCTGGTTTACTTCCGGTTAGTTCTTGTTTGACCTTGGCTTTGCCACAACTCTGGGATAACTGTTGTAAACTCTAGGAAACAAGTGCCCGTCCTCTATGATGGCGATATGCATCAACACGACAAAGTTATAACCTGGCTGACCTCCCAAGACGTATTCGAAATTAAAAACGAAATCGAAGAAGTCAACCGGAAAATGCTTGACAAGCTCCTTGAAGAAAACGAGTTCCTATCGGTGTTCTTCTGTAAGTGCATTAAAGTAAATTCTAGGCATATTGTAGTTCCAACCTCTTTCCTTAGATGAGCACAACCAGCCGGATAGCTCTGCAGCTCTGGAAAAGCTCGAAAACATCGACAGCGAGACAGATAACCTGGATATAACGTTTGTAAAGATGGCCGACTCGCGCTATGCCAAGAAATGGGGAGTCACCAAACTGCCGGCAATGGTATATTTCCGCCGGCGATTCCCCAGCATATACAGGGGTAAGTGTAGGCGCCACCAATAACAAGGAACACTTTCACTGATATCCACGTCTCACCCTTCAAGGTGACCTTCTCTCCGAGGACGAGGTGCTGGAATGGCTGCGCAAGAACCGCTTCCGGCAGCCCGAGCTGAACATCTTCATGTACGCCCTGATCGCGCTGGCGGTGGCCTTCGTCATTTACACGGCCTTCCTGCTGCAGTGCTTCAAGCCAGCGCCCCCGCCACCCGTTCAGCACCCCAAGCAGTCGTGAATGCGCTAAGTCAGAGCACGGTAACAGTTGGAAAGCAGCACTGAAACATGTTAGATAGTTAAGCAACTATCAAGGACGGGTTTCGACCAGAGAGGGGACCCTTAACGAGAAAATCAATCCTACAAGATTATCATCACATACGCGTATCAATGTTCATCAATCTATCATCAAATCGTCTAAATTAGACGCCGATACAAACGACTGCGCTTGGTGGACCAGGAAGCAAATGTCCCAAGCTGACTAAGATCCATTGCTTTTGAAATATCTTTTGAAATAGCTTGATACTTTGGATACTTCCATATTTATGTCAGTACTCATGCTCATATTTACGTCAATATAGAACTCATATGTCTTCATACTCATGGTACTT
>JAEIIM010068583.1:0-11558 GCA_018874515.1 Drosophila greeni | reverse complement strand
TCAAAAAGCTTTCTCCAATTGGATCGTTTCCGTTACTATTTTGGTATTGCGTTTCTGGTATTTCTCATACCGGCAACTGCTTTACACAGTATATTTTATTAATAATCCGGTTGTTTTTGGTATTTATCAAAGAAAAATTGGCATATTTAACGGCACCAGCGGCGGTCACACCGGTCGATTAGCTTTGTTGCTGATAAATTGTTTATTGCAAAAATCCGCAGTCGGACGATAGTACACGATATAGCCAATTGTACAAGCATTCGAAATGTGTTAGACACTTCAGGTGAGCCGCCGCAAGAGTTTGTGTCCCGTTTGTGTATCCCGCCAGCCGGATTCGCGGCTTACAGTAGGCTCAGACTTTGGGGCCGCAGCAGCAGCAAATCCACAATCGTCGTCACGTTTACTCCCCCTTTTCGGGGCCTCTTTGTTGGTTCTCCGCGGCGGCGTTGGCACTTCGGCTGATAAGTGCCCGGGCCAGTCAACTTAATTAATCAGTGCCCTGGAGTCGGGGGCAAGTCAATTGGAAATTAGGAACCGCCGCTGCTGGATGAATCAGCTGTGTGCCCAAATTTTCCAATTGTGGTACACTGCCGAAGCCCTGATTGCCCCGTTCCCACACTCTCTCCTCTGTTGTTTTCGTAGGCTGACTCTCTACACGACTGGGAATCGCTGTTAGAAACGATGGTGCCGCCGAAGGAAAACGTGGACCTGGAGTGCTTCCTGGTGACGAAGCACTCTTGGAAAGGCAAGTACAAGCGCATTCTCTCGATCGGCACAGCCGGCATATCCACCTACAATCCGGACAGGTTTGACCTGACCAACAGATGGTCCTACTCGGACATCGTGGCGGCGGCACCCTCCAAGGCGTCAAACGTGAGTGGGAAAGGGAAACATTAAAAGCTCTGTAGTAATTATACTTTCCTTCCAGATACCCAATGAGTTTGTGCTGACCGTAAAGAAAGATAAGAAACTGGATACAATTAAATTATCTTCGGAATACCGAAACGACATACTCACATCGATATTGAAATATTACAAGGAGTTTGCCGACAAGCCCAAAAATTCTCAGGTTAAATAACGCCCCTTAAATATAGTCAAAGGAAACACTAAACTGTATACCCGAAATGCCCACAGCGCTTCAATGCCTACAAGTACCACTGGTCCAGCGTCAGCTTGCCTACAGTGCTGGAAGTTACGCCCTGTTCGCTGGACCAGCTGGATCCCACCACGAATGATGTGCTGGCCAGCTACATGTACAAGGACATCGAGGGAATAATAGGTAGCTATAACACACTCTGCTCGCTTCCATCAACCTCAACAGTGACACGTTCTATCGCCATGTACCACAAATTTGTTTTAATTCAATGTGTACGCTTTGTTTTTTTATTTCTGTCGCTTTGCCGCACTCATCTTTCTGGTATTTGTTTACGTTTGCGCACGTTTTAAGCAGGGATCTCGGACTATGAGGGCGGAATTGTGATGGCCTACGGTGGCTTTAGTCGCCTGCATTTGTTCAGGGCGCTTAATCACCACGAGATAGTGCAGAACATAGCCCAGCGATCGGTTCAGTTTTTGGGCATCGAGACCAAAATACTCAAGAGTCAAATAACGCTGGAGCAGTTCGAAAGGCAGCGATTTGGCAAGTTCAGGTGAGTAGGATTGGTGTGCTAATAATCCGATGATACTACAATAATCCCCTTTTTATGTCAAGCGGTGACCAATTTCAAACCTCCATGACCGAGTTTACGGTGCAAAAGATCACGCCCCGCCATCCCGAGCCTGTTAAGCGCATTCTCTGCCTCACCGAGGTCACGCTTTTAGAGCGGGATCCTCAAACGTACAGCGTCTGCACCCTGCGTCCTCTTGCCGATGTATTCGCCCTGGTTCGGGACAAGGACAACCTGCAGCGCTTCAGCATTGAGTACAAAAACGGAATCGTACGCAGTTACAGCACCAACGATCGTGATTCTCTGCTGGCCACCGTCCTAGACGCCGTGCGTTCCAGCGGAAATCAGGATGTGCACATACGCATCGGCAACACGCCCCGGGGAAAGCGATATGTGCCACTGAGCAGTTCTGTGGACGAAGAGACTGAGGCAAACCTGATGCGACTGGTCATCAACAACTTTCAGAATCCCTCTAAGCGCTATGAGATCCTGGAGCGCTTCAATGCCAATGTGCCGCACAGTGGGCTTAACTACAGTGTAACGCAGGATGTAGGTTTACCTCGAAGCGTAGTTTCTCCGTAATCCTAATAGATCTTAAAATTCCAGAGCTTATTCGCCGAAAACAAGGAAAAGCTCATCCTGAGCGCTCTGCAGGCATTGGCCCAAAAGGAGCTGGACAGTCCAACAGCACAGCTGAGCAACATGGAGCTGGAGGCCATATTCCATGCCCTGACGCGTCTTCTGGCCAGCAAAGTGGGCTACGCGGCCTTTACCAATCTCCCGGGGTAAGGAAACTTGTTTTCATATCACCGAAAAACTTGAATGAACTTTCGAATCCTTGCAGTTTTCGTGAGATCATCGGTACCAAGGTGGTAGCCGCTTTAAGGCGTAAGGATCTGGCAGTGACATACTCTGCCATTGACATGATCAATTCTCTGATGCACTCGGTAAATGCGGATCATGACCTGAAGCAAGAACAGTTGAATAAGTCGTCCATTCTGTCATCCAAATCGTTTCTGGAAACCCTGCTGAATATGTGGACAACCCATGTGGTAATTTAATATTTTGTTTTTGTAAAGGAGTGCGTTCTCAGCAGATACTTATTTTTTTTTTTGCAGAGCCATGGCAGCGGAGCTCTGGTACTCTCCGCTATGCTGGACTTTATGACTTTTGCCTTGTGTGTGCCTTACAGCGAGACCACCGACGGCAAGCAGTTCGATATTCTGCTGGAACTGGTCGCCGATCGTGGTCGCTTTCTTTACAAGCTGTTCCAGCATCCGTCGCTGGCGATCGTAAAGGGTGCCGGACTGGTCTTAAGAGCCATCATCGAGGAGGGAGAGCTGCATGTGGCGCAACAGATGCAAGCGCTGGCCTTAGATGAGGCGGCGCTGTGTCGCCACTTGCTGGTGGCCCTCTACACCCCGTCCAACGATCCAACTCAGACCACACATCGCCAGTTGTCGCGACACCTGATCGGACTGTGGCTTACGGACAGCGACGAGGCCATGGAGCTGTTCAAGCGCATATTCGTGAGTTCTTTTTAGATGAAATTCTAGCCGAATTTCACCCATTAATGTACTCCGCAGCCCGCCGGTCTGTTGACCTTCCTGGAGTCTGAGGAGGACGTGCCGGAGTCGGACGTCGAGGAGGACAAGCTCAATTTTCGTGACAATCTCAAGTTTGCAATCCAACATTCCAACAAGACTCGCAAAAATGTGATAGAAAAGCATTTGCAAGGCATCAAGCACTGGGGAATGAACCTCATTGAGCAGCAGGACGGAGCGGCTCAGGCTTTGAAGAATCGTCCCGTGGTGCTGCGAAATCGGCGGCAGAAGAAAAAGACCTCGGATGCTGTGGTGAATCTGCCTTATTTCTTCTACAGCTTTGCCAAAGATCACAGTCTGCCAAATCTCATCTGGAACCATAAGGTAATTAAGAAATTATCAACTGATTTCTGCTAGAAATTAATACGTTTTACAGACCCGCGAGGAACTGCGCATGTGCCTAGAGAACGAGCTTCGGCAATTCCTCAGCGATCGCGACCTGGCTGGCCAGATGATTGTAGCCTGGAACTATCAGGAGTTCGAGGTGGCTTATCAGTGTCTGGCCGATGAAATCAAGATTGGCGACTACTACATACGTCTGATACTGGAAAAAGATGACTGGCCACAGAATCTAGTGAAGGATCCGTAAGTTCTTCTTTAATTTCTTTGAGGAATTTTTTATGGAACCCCCCTTTTCAGGATTGAACTTTTTAATGCCTTGTATCGACGAGTTCTGTGTCGGCAGCGTGTCAACGATGACCAGATGACCGTGTTCTCCCTGCAGGCTTTAGCAAAGGTGTACAGGCGTTACCACAAGGAAATTGGCAAGTTCAACGACATGTCGTATATCCTGCAGCTCAGCGATCGGGTGAGTTTTGAGCAGCCTTGATTCCCTTTCATTTGTAAACCTATTTGTTTCGTTAGTGCCTCTCCCCCTCCATGCGCGATGCTCTAATCAACCTCATATCGTGCCTGGTGCTGGAAAAGTCAAACTGTCGGGCTCTTGTGGATCATGTCCAGTGCTTGGTGGACCTGATCACCTTGGCCCATTTGCACAAGGGTCGCGCTCAGCTCAATACCAAGACGAACGTGATTGAAGCAGGGCCAAATATGGCTGCGTACGAGGAGAAGGACTGGTACTACAACATCGAGAAGGATGGCCAGAAACCGGAACGTCAGGGACCCATCACCTACTCGGAGCTCAAGGAACTCTGGCAAAAGGGACTGATCACACCGAAGACCCGTTGTTGGGCCATCGGCATGGATGGCTGGCGATCGTTGCAGCAAATCCCACAGCTCAAATGGTGCCTTATCGCCAAGGGCACGCCGCTCTACGATGAGACGGAGCTGTCCTCCAAAATTCTGGACATACTGATCAAGTGCACCAGCTTCTTTCCCAGTCGCACCCAAAACGGAGTGGCTGTTCTTATTCCGGGGCCGAAACTCTCGCGGAAACTCTCCGAGTTCATCTGCTTGCCGCATGTAGTGCAGGTCTGCCTCACCCATGACCCGGGCCTACTGGAGCGGGTAGCCACACTGCTCTACCAGATTATGGAGGACAATCCGGAGATGTCCAAGGTGTATCTCACTGGCGTCTTCTACTTCATGCTCATGTACACGGGCAGCAACATCCTGCCCATCACCAGGTTCCTTAAGATGACGCACATGAAGCAAGGCTTCCGCAGCGAGGAGACCTCGCAATCCGGCATCATGCACCGCAGTATCCTGGGTCAGCTGCTGCCCGAGGCCATGGTCTGCTTCCTGGAGAACTACAGCGCCGAGAAGTTTGCGGAGATCTTCCTCGGCGAGTTTGACACGCCGGAGGTAATCTGGAGCTCGGAAATGCGACGCCTGCTGATCGAAAAGATCGCTGCGCACATTGCAGACTTCACGCCAAGACTCCGTGGCCATACGATGGCTAGGTATCCGTACCTGGCCATCCCGGTGATCAGCTATCCGCAGCTGGAGAACGAGCTCTTCTGCCACATCTATTACCTGCGCCACTTGTGCGACACGCGCAAGTTCCCCAACTGGCCCATTTCGGATCCGGTGCAGCTGCTGAAGCACACCCTCGACGCCTGGCGTAAGGAGGTAGAGAAGAAGCCACCGCAGATGACGATCCAGCAGGCGTACCAGGATCTGGGCATAGACCTCACCAAGACGCCCAAGCCGGACGAGTCCCTGATACGCAAGAGCTACTACAAGCTGGCCCAGATGTACCATCCTGACAAAAATCCCAATGGTCGCGAGATATTCGAGAAGGTTAATCAAGCGTACGAGTTCCTGTGTTCGCGAAACGTGTGGAGCTCGGGCGGACCGGATCCCAACAACATTGTGCTCATACTTCGCACCCAGAGCATCCTGTTCGAGCGCTATCCGGATGGTAAGTTCTTGGTCTGGCAGATATTCCACATTACTCACCTTCCTTACAGTCCTGCGACCGTACAAGTACGCTGGCTACCCGCAGCTTATCAAAACCATTCGCCTGGAAACCCGCGACGACGAGCTCTTCTCCAAAGAGGCTCAATTGCTGACGGCTGCCTCCGAGCTCTGCTACCACACGGTACACTGCTCCGCATTAAACGCCGAGGAGCTACGTCGCGAGGAGGGCATCGAGGCTCTTCTGGAAGCCTACACTCGCTGCGTTTCCATCCTCGGGGTGGACTCTAAGCCGGACTCGTTGCATTATCAGGTCATTTCGAACGTGACGCGCTGCTTCGAGGTTGCCTGCAACTTTGAGAAGTGCAAGCAGAAGATCATCCAGCTGCCACAGCTCCTGTCGGACGTGTGCCGGGTGGTGTACTTCAAGCACACGCTCTCGGTTAGCCTGGTGACCAGCTTGGCGGCCAACAACTACGATCTGCAGTGCAATCTGTCTCGGAACGGCGTCCTCTGGTCGCTGCTACTCTTCATCTTCGAGTACGACTACACGCTGGACGAGAGCGGGGTGGAGGTCAGCGACAAGTCCAATCAGCAGCAGCTGGCCAACAATCTGGCTAAGATGGCTGTTCTCGGTTGCATCTCCCTGGCGGGGTACAGCATGGAGCTCCGTCAGAAACCCATTACTGGCAGCGAAGCCAGTTCACCGGCTGCCAAGCCGCCGCCACCTATCAAACCGAAACCTGCGGTGCCTTCCGGTTCCAACTCAGCTTACACGCAGAACGCTCACAATCCGCTGCAGAGCAAACAGCTGGCCATCACCAGTGGCAAGGAGAAGGAGCCGGATACCTCGTCCGGCAGCAGCGATACCTCCAGTTCCACGCCCACCGACAGCGACCAGCAGCCGGCGCGAAGCAGTCCTAGTGCCATCCAACAGAAGTACATTGTGACGGGAGATGCGAAGAATACGCTCATCAAGCAGGTGCTTGACCGCCTGCTCACCCGCTACATAGCCAACCAGTTAGCCACAGGACGCGACAGCGATGTGCTCAAGCTGCTTACGGCAAACACACGCAATCCCTACCTCATCTGGGACAATGGCACCCGGGCCCAGCTGAAGGACTTCCTCGAACAGCAGCGAACGGCCTCCGCCAAGGAGACGCACGAGGACATTGCCCAGGTCTATGAGCTGGTTTCCAGCTTCGAGTTCGATGCCCACAAGTAAGTGCAAACCCAAAGAACAGTGAATGGTATCCTTGAATCTTTTGTTTACTTTGCAGAGACGAGTTGCAGATCGGCGGCATCTTCATACGCATCTACAACGACATGCCCACCTATGCGATAGCTCAGCCCAAGCTCTTTATCATGGACCTGCTGGAGTACTTAAAGCACGCCTATCAGTTCCTGCAGTACAAGAGGAATCCAGCTGCAGCTGCCGTAGCAGTAGCGCCCAAAATGGGCAGCGATGGAATTTTGACTCCCACTCTGGCGCCCAATCATCCACAGCTTCAAGCGGCGGCGACGGGCAGCAAGCCTGGAACCACCTTCGACGAAGTACTCAATGCCTACAATCGCTCCAAGAGCCGGAAGAAGCTAGAGACCGACGCCCTGGCGGAGCAGCACCTGGCCCTGCAGCAAAGTAAATACGACTTTGCCAGCGACGGACAGCTAGAACTGCACATCACCATGGTGCTTAGGGCTCTAATCGCGGTGATAAAGTCGAATGCCGAGGTGGAGATCCAGTGCATAGGCAACTTTGAAATGATCTTCGGCTTCCTGGCCAACAACATATTCCCAGACGTAAGAGTGTGCAGCATATGCTTAGTTCTATTCTTTTAAACGAATGTATTCTCTTCCCCAGAATTCCACGGTTAAGGCGGTGGCCTTGGAAGTGGTGGCTCTTGTCTCACGTAACAAGGAGTGTGTGTCGGAGGTGGCCGCTTGCGAGATCTTGGGCAACTATCTGGTGGCCCTCAAAGATCCGGAGCTGCGAGCCAGCCAGGTTAAGGTGCTGGAGACGCTATCGGGCCTGATGAACGTTCAGGAAATGATCAAGGAAGCGCAGGCCAAGGGCGCAGCCATTTATCTGCTCGACATGTTCTGCAATTCGCGTAATCCGCAGATCCGCGAGATGTGCGCCGAGGTTTTGGCCAAGATGACGGCAGACCGACTGAGCGGGCCCAAAGTGCGCATTTCCGTGTCAAAATTCCTGCCCGCCCTGTTCATCGATGCCATGGTGGAGTCGCCGGCTACATCCGTGCAGCTCTTTGAGTCGATACACGAGCATCCGGAGCTAATATGGAACGACAACACACGGGCAACTGTGTGTGATGCTGTGGCTGAGTCCTGTGAAAGGTAAGCAGTTGGGACAGTTTCAGTTTTGTTTCCACTTCAGCTTCTCCTGCTCTCTCCACAGATTCTATCAGCAGCAGAAGGCAAATCCCCGCCATGTGTGGAAGGACCCTGAAATACTTAAAGACATTGTTTCCAACGAGATTGTTGTGGCCGGCGTCTACCTCCGTCTGTTTGTCAGCAATCCCGCCTGGACGCTGCGCAAACCAAAGCAGTTCCTTTCCGATCTCCTGGACTTTGTCGTCGACCAAATAAGCAAAAGCTCCTCTGAACAGGATGTCCTGGACCTGTCCACCACAGCGCTGGTGGAGCTGTTGCGTTCGCAGCCCAACCTCTCGGACGATATTCCGGTACTGGGGCACATACCGAAGCTGTTCAATCTGCTGTCGGTGCAGCCAAAGAACACGCTATCAGTATTACATCAGCTATCGCTATCTGAGGTTGGTTTTATATATATCTACAGTTATAGAATTATTCTAATGCCTTCCCTTATCTCCGTTTCAGTTCTGTGTGAGTGCCATTTCGCAGACGGAGTGTGTGGCGCCATTGAAGAAGTGCATGGAGCACAATCGGGACTGCATTGAGAAGGCCTGTGAGACACTGAGTCGCCTCTTTAAGCACCAGCACGTGAGTTGTCCCTTTGGTTTCGTTGGTAGCTCTTTCGCTTAAACTTAAACTTGGCTTTGAATAGGATTCGCTGATAAGTCAATCGCTGGAGGTGGGTCTCATACCGTTTATGCTGGGACTGCTGGATAGCCGCCTGGAGTTCGTAGACAATCCTTCCGCGGTGAAAGCGCAAATCGTTGCAGCGCTCAAGGGCATGACGCACAACCTCAACTACGGCGACCGAGTCACGCAAATCCTGCTCAAGCATCCCGTGTGGGCCGAATTTAAGGATCAGCGCCACGATCTGTTCATTGCGGACACCAACATACGTGGCTATCTGACGGGTAGGCGTAGTTATATCAACCCTTGCTTCCAGATACCTCAAATCTGTCCTTTTTTCAGGCGTCAATCCCACGGCCGGCTACCTCACGGCGGGACCTGCGCAAAGCGTGGAAGTGCTCACCTCTCCGCCGCCCATTGATCGGGACGATCCTTCGGCCCGTCCGCCAACCCTCGACTAGCGAATTATTCCCTGCCGGACCAAAGCTAAAGCTGGGGCCGGCCTCTGAAGCCTTCAATTGCCACACCGACATGGACACGAACTTTGCACGGGTTTCACCCAATTATTGTATTAAACTTTTGCATATTTTTTACACTCGCAGCCAATTGTACGTAGCGTGGAAGTGGCGGACGCAGCCGGAACATATTATTATTACAACTGTATCAAAGTTTCATTTTTTATATTTATAAAAGCAAAAAAAGAAATCTGTATAAATAATTAGCAAATAGTTTATACACACAACATAAACAAACTAACTAAAGCATGCATAAAGTGATTATACATATTATGGAATAAAGCCGATTCATTAAAAATGAATTATAAGTGTTTTTGGTAATTTATTAAAAATAAATAAAAGAACGCAAGTTTAAGAAACCGAAGTTTGTAAATCCTTGTAGCTCACAATTGAGACATCAGTTATAAAATTAAAACATGGCTAATACGGCTATTTCGACTCTGTTATTGATGCTGATCAAATAGAAAGTTTTTCAGCAGAAAATGCGAGTATACTCTATTAACACTCATTATTCTAGGGTATTTTGGTGACATGGTATATTTGCGGTATTTTTTGCAGCGAAAACGCTTTAGGGTATTTTTAATACATATTTTCAGACCAGCTGTTTCTCTGCAAAAGTAAACAAAATAAAATGTCACTGGTGGCAGACTATAGCGATAGCGATTCCTCCGAATCCGACGAAGAGAGCAGCACCGAATCCTCTGCTAGCGAGGAGGTCAATCCGTAAGGTTTTCCCATACTGGACTAAATATTATCAGACATTTAATTTTCCGTTTCCTTAAGACCCCCGCCCGCCGAGAAACCGACGCCAAAGTTGCCCAGTGCCAGTCAAGTTCTTGCCCCAGGAGCGGGCAAGGGTGATGTGTTCAGCAATCCCTTCCTGGAGGCGGAGCTGCACAAGACCGCTTCCCTCGAGCGACACGTGAAAATGGTCAGCAACGATACGCACCTGCAGCTGAAGAACGGACGCAAGATCTGCTGGAACTTCCGGAGAGGACGCTGTCGCTTTGGCACCAGTTGTCAGTATGCCCACGATTCCGACTTGTCGGTTGATGAGGCAGGAGCTTCCAGTACACCAGATACGCAAGTTGCCGCCGAACCCGTCAGGGAAGCCGTAGCGGCGGGGAATTCCACGAAGCGGAAACGACCTGGCCTGGGCGATGCTCTGGAGCCTGGCAAGCGGGTGATGAAGTCGTACAAGCAACAAAACAATCCAAACAATCCTTTTGCCCGTCGTTAAACCACTCCAGCTTCTGTGATGCGGAGTAGACAGGTGTCGCCAGCGGGACCATAGGTGTTTGAGAGGACGTTCACCAAGCGCAAGCCGTCGTCATAGCTGGAGGAGGCGGCTTCTCCAAGACGGTCATAACTTTCCGCTCCATCGGAGCTCACAGGCAGCTCCAGGGACATTCGTAGCGTACACACCGATGCCCAGTAGGAACCCAACATGGGTCCGTCCTGCTGCCGCGCATCCTTCTCATCACTGTTGCCATCCTCCTCGCCGTCATCACTAAAATTATCTGTTAAGACACAATTAGAAAATAGATTCAAAGCAATCAGTATGGTGTTCACCTTCTTCCTGGCCGCAGAAGGATACGTTGCCGATGATGAATGCCAAGCCACGGACCGCTAGCTTACGGATTATGCAGGCCAGCTTTGTCAGCAATCCTTGCCTAAATTTGTGCATCTCATCGCCGCGATAGTGGACATAGCAAGGCACCAGGGAATCGATAACTACCACCTTAGTTTCCAAGGCCTCTTTAACCTTGGCGGTCAGTTGCTCATCCAGGGTTCTAAGTACATCAATTAAAACCGTATCTGTCGGAGCCTGGACTACGTGAATGGACCGCATGGCTTTCTCACAGGTTGCCGTATCCCAATTCCGTGCCAGCAGCAAATCTTGTATCCTTTTACAGGAGAAATCCTGCTTGGTATCGATAAAGAGTACTTGCTGGGAATGTTTCCACACAAAATTTAGCACCAGGGTGTACATTAATTGTGTCTTCCCCACTCCTGGATGACCACACAGCTCCCAGACACGGCCGCTTTTGAATGGCTGGTCCACGGAGTCCAGTAACTTGTCCAATCTGAAGGGGAGGGCAAGACTGTGCATCATTCGCCTAGCAAGATACCGCAAGGACTCACTCTTCCATGCCCGTGCCATACTCCACTTCGGGAGGACTTTCCATTTGGGACTCTCTCCGCCAAAGAACCGCCAGCTCCTTCTTCAGTTCCAGCACAGACTCCACACGAATGGCCAGCAATTCGTGGAGTTTCTTCTCGTTTGCCTCATGGAAATCGATCAGGGTTTCCAGATTGTGTTTACTAAGTAAATTTAGCTGATATTCCGACAGTTCTTTTCCCGTAGAAGTTTGCAAAATCATATTTCTAAGATCCATTGCGCCCGCGCTTTTTCCTTTTGTTTTTATTTATTC
>JAEIIM010068577.1:0-12410 GCA_018874515.1 Drosophila greeni | reverse complement strand
ATTGGGGCTTACCTTTCGTAATAAGAGAAAAGAACGATTTTGCTGAAGAAACATTATATTATAGATTCTATTACCATACGATCATCTTACGATTTAGTTCCCATAATTACTCTTTATTTTTACTGCAGCTTGGAAACCACGACAAGCCCCGAGTCGGCTCCCGATTGGGCACAGATCGCGTGGACATGCTGAACATGCTCACCAGCACCCTGCCCGGAGCCAGTGTCACCTACCAGGGCGAGGAGCTGGGCATGACGAACGTGTGGATCTCGTGGAAGGACACCGTGGATCCCTCTGCCTGCAACACCAATCCGAGTATCTACGAGCAGTTTTCCCGCGATCCGGAGCGTACGCCGTTCCAGTGGAGCGACGCCCAGGATGCCGGCTTCAGCAATGCCAGCAAGACCTGGCTGCCCATAGCCCTGGACTTCAAGCAGGTCAATGTGGAGCAGGAGCGCCAGAAGCCTCTGAGCCACCTGAATGTCTTCAAGCAGCTGTGGCAATTGAGGCGGCAATCTCGGACCCTCCAGCGGGGTGACACCCAAGTGAAGGCCCTCAGCGATGCAGTGCTGGCAGTAAAGCGGTGAGGAGTGGTTATGAATGTTTATTAAAATACTTACAGATAATAAAAGCCGATATTCTTTCAGGTCCCTTGCGCATGAGTCAACCCTGCTGACCTTGATGAATATTTACGATGGGGTGGAGACCATCAACCTGCAGCAGGCTTTCACGGACTTGCCGCCGCATCTCAAGGTTGTGGTGGTCACGGAGCGGTCTCAGCTTAAAGTGGGGTAGGTTGTTCCCCCTTAAGAGTCTATTAAAGTAAGCCTTACGTTCTCCATTTCGCAGCGATATCGTCAACTCTACCTCGGTGCAGCTGCAGCCCAAGGACTCGGTGATTCTGGGGGCTACTTCAACTTACTACGGTTACGCCACCAACGGAGAGCTCCGCTCGCTTCCCGTTCTCGGTGTTTATCTCTGGCTGGCTCAAGTGGCGCTCTATCTGAGCGGTCGTTGAGTTCCCACCCTATAGTTATTAGCGGAAAATAAAGGCAGTCATAGCACTCGAGCTTATCGCTGGAAAGATCTCTGGGAGGCGGGCTATAAAAGGGGGTTTCCACCGGCCGGGTGGTCAGTCAGCCATGGCGTGTCTGAATAACCTAATAGCGGCGATACTCGCTCTCGGCCTGCATTGTGCCCTTGGGCGAGCGGGAGTTGTGGACCCGGACCTCCTTGAGAGGGCTTCCACCTCGACGGACACCACTCGGGACTGGTGGCAGGTGGCGCAGTTCTACCAGATCTATCCGCGCTCCTTCAAGGACTCCAATGGGGATGGCATTGGCGACCTGCAGGGCATCATCTCCAAGCTGGATTACCTAAAAGAGATCGGAGTGACGGCCACCTGGCTGTCGCCCATCTACACCTCGCCCATGGCGGACTTTGGCTACGACATCTCCGACTTCTTCGACATCCAGGCCGAGTACGGAACGCTGTCCGACTTCGACGAGCTGATCGCCGAGGCCACCAAGCGAAACATCAAGATCATCCTGGACTTTGTGCCCAACCACTCGAGCGATGAGAATGTCTGGTTCACCAAGTCCGTGAACCGGGAGAAGGGCTACGAGGACTACTACATGTGGCACGACGGCTACGTCAACGCCTCCACTGGCGCGAGGGAGCCCCCCTCGAACTGGCTGCAGGCCTTCCGGGGCAGCGCCTGGGAGTGGAACGAGGTGCGGCAGCAGTACTACCTCCACCAGTTCGCCGTCAAGCAGCCCGATCTCAACTACCGCAATCCCGCCGTGGTTGCGCAGATGAAGCGAGTGCTGACCTACTGGCTGGACCGCGGAGTGGCCGGCTTCCGGATGGACGCTGTGCCGTGGTGCTTCGAGGTGCTGCCCGACGCCGACGGTCGCTACCCGGATGAGCCCCTCAGCGGGTATACGGACGATCCCGATGACTCCTCCTACCTGAAGCACATCTACACCCAGGACCTGCGCGAGACCGTAGAAATGGTTTACCAGTGGAGGACCCTGCTGGATGACTACCAGAGGATTCACGGTGGTGACACCAGAGTAATCATGGTGGAGACTTACTCGGGCCTGGACTATGTGATGCAGTTCTATGGCAACCGCACCACCAAGGGCGCCCAGATCCCCTTCAATTTCCAGTTCATCATCGGCGGCAATGGGGACAAGAACAACACTCAGCTGAACGCGGTGGGATTCGTGAAGATTATCAACAGCTGGCTGACCCAGATGCCCGCCGGCCAGACGGCCAACTGGGTGGTAAGTGCGACCTGACCTCAATCAGATTAAGCCACTCTAGTTAATCCCTAGATCCATTTCATAAACTAATTGGATGTGGTTTACAGATGGGCAATCATGACCAGCGTCGAGTGGGCAGTAGGTATGGAGAGAACCGCATCGACCTGATGAACATGCTGCAGATGTTCCTGCCCGGCGTGAGTGTCACCTACCAGGGCGAGGAGCTGGGCATGACCGATCTGGACATCAGCTGGGAGGACAGTCGCGATCCGGCGGCCTGCAACTCCAACTCTGAGATCTACGAGCAGTTCACCAGGGACCCTGCGAGGACTCCCTTCCAGTGGAGCGACGAGGCGAACGCTGGCTTCTCGACCAACGCCACCACCTGGCTTCCCATCAACCCGAACTATGTGACCGTGAACGTGAAGACCGAGAACGCCACGAGTCCCAGTCACCTGAGCCTGTACAAGCAGCTGGTGGAGCTGCGCAAGCTGAAGACCCTGCAGCTGGGCGCGACTCGGTATGCGAATGTGGGCAACAATGTGGTGGCCATCAAGAGATCTCTGAGTGGGGAGAGCACCTACGTGCTGGTGGCCAACGTGCTGGACACCGCTGTCTCTGGAGTGGATGTGGCCGGTGCCCTCTACGCCACCGGAAACTACAAGATCAAGCTGCTGAATCCGCTGGCCAAGGCCACCGTTGGGTAAGTGGCTTCCCTCTCAATGCCAAAATTTAATTCCTTATTAACAAGTTACCCTCTCACTCTCGCAGGGACGCCGTCACCCTGAGCAACCTGTCCTTGGAGCCGTATGCGGCCCTGATTTTGGAGTCTGTCTAGAGTTTACATAATCATAAGTTCGACAAGAATAATACACGTAACACACATAAAGTACATCGATGGGATGGCCTGTTATATGGGCGTATAAGTCATTGGGGCGAACGACATTGGAAAACTTTTCAATTTTAAGGTCGCGTGCTGGGCCAACTTATTATAAATTATTAGGGAACTTTGTCCTGGTTCAAGAGTCAGCGCAGCGCAGTCTCCCAGCCGGCGAGGATGTGGCAGGGGCAAAAGAAATTCCATTAGACGTGATTGATAAGACACACAAATCACGCATACGCAGCGCTGCCTGCCACACAAAAGGGACGAAGGACCGCAGAAGGTGTCTCGGAAATGAGGTGAGTGCGCGTGGGAGACACCACGCCAAGGTGGATGGGATGTGGTTGTAGTTGTCGCACTTGACAGGCGAGACAGCCGCAGAGAAAAGCACCCCTGGTTGGCTTTTTAATTTACTCATAAAAAATGAAGTGAAATTATGATGAATTTACACCTTGGCTTCTATTTTTGGTTGCCCTCCCTAACCCAAAACTAACTCGGTGAGTCAGGCCTTTAAAGCCGTTCCACTCTGTTAAATTACGTTAAAGCCGGACTGTGCACCATCATCGGGGGAATCTGAGCGCAGTTCATCACATCGGCGACAATTGGCCTGTCATCGGCCGGAGCTCCTTGCGGCATCAGTTGTCAACTTTGTCCCCCAAATGGACCCGAAAACATCACCAGCCACGAAACACCGAAACATCAACTACGTGAGAGTCATGCAAATGAGCGACTGAGGCCGGACTCCACCTCGACAACCCGTTGGCTGCCAGTTATGAGCTGTGTTTGCGGTGCAATTAATGAGCGGCCGGCGATTAGATGGACTCTCGGGCCCGGGACCCACCTGGCCGGGTGGCACGTGCCGCCACCGGTGGTGAGCGCAGCTCGTTAAGAGTGGCCCGAAATCAAACTCAAATATCGGGCTGGCCATATTAATATGCAAACGGTGTCGGGGAACACGAATTCGTTAACTAAATGTGCAAGGATGTGCCGGGATGCCCGCTTCCGGCTCTCGGGAGCTCGGAACCCCTGCAGATTACGGCGGGCTTAATGCGTTTTAAAAGTTTTCCAATCGGAAGGGGAGAAAACTTTTGTCCGAGCTGCGTAAATCTGCGAAAATCATCTTAAATGTAATCATTTGGCCTTATTCCTCCTCCCCGGGAAATTAACTTCATTATCTGCTCGAAAATGAAATGCACAAAAGGCAGAGGGAAGTCCTTGCGATCAGGTGGCGCATGGCCGCCGCCTGTCCTGTCCTGCCTTGCGGTTTTCATTCTCCACAATCATCCATCCACAATTCCATACGCATTTCTTTTCCTTTCTTCTTGTGTGTTTTTTTTTTTAGGGTTTCTGGTCACGTGCGCAGGGGTAAAGTGGCCGGAGCTGGAGCTCGAGCTGGAGCTGGAACTGGAGCCGTGTCTGTGACCTTTTTAATGGGCCTGACGGGTCACGCAGCCATTTACACGATTCCATTTTATTCATTTTTGTGGCCCGGCCGGCGCGGACTGCTAATTTTTCAGCGCCTACAAGGCCACAGCCGAACAAATCGAACGGCTGGCAGTCTGAGATTATTTAAAAGGAGAAAATAATTTGTAAGGATTTTAAGGCAGACGAGGCGCCCTTCGAATTTCAATCTGCTTATTGTTCTCAAACTAATCGCACGTGAAATCCACTCAACTCAGGTAATTACTCGGCTTCAGTGAGCGTTAACGGAATTGTTATTTCAGGCGGTCTGGAGGGTCTCCGGCGGGGATCCCTACCTCCTCCCTTCCCTTCCCTCAACCCAACTCAGGTTGGCCGCAATAGCTCGAGTGTGTGTGTGCGGCGAGACAAGTTTCTATAAGCCAAAAATCCTTGCATCTGGCAATCGGGCGTATACTCGATGCCGGGGTATCGCAGGCGTCAGCCAATTACCATGTGTAAACGCAATTTAATTATTTATAACGCAATTGAAGTTCTGCTTTCAGCTGCCCTCTTCTTGGGAGGGGACAGAGAATAAATACTGCAGGGTTGCCTCAGAAATTTCCAAGATTGCTAATAAATCTCGCTGGGAAAATTGCCGGAGCTATCTGCGTGAACTCATCGAGCCCCCCTCTCGACGGTTTCGACTTCAAAGAGTCCGCGATGCTGGGGGACCCTGCTCCCGCTGCTGCCGCTTTATAGGCCTAGTCCCTGGCCGTCGTCTGTATTTACATTGTGTAAAGCACACACATACTCTTGGGGGTCCTCCCTGCGAGTATAAAACACGAAATACTTACCAAACGAACACAAGTCGAACGAGTAAGGGGCGGGATGATGCGGGGCGAGACTTGTGCTTGACTTTAATTTGTGTGTAAACACTTTAAATGGCGAACCCCGTCGCCGCCGCAGAACCGGGAATTAAAAGAGAACGCACTCGGGCACTCGAGCTTATCGGGGGGCTCAGGATATGTGTGGCGTACCCGGGGTGGAGTGGTTTGTTTGTCTGGTTCTTTGCTTACTTATTTATTTATGCAAGCCGCGGCATATTTGCTTTCAGCCGGAGATAAATGCCGATTGAGTGTCCCGGGTCGGTATGTTTTCCAAGTGCGCCCCGTACAAGGAAGTCCAATCGAATCAGGAAGCGCTCAGCACCAAGGCCTCGCCGGCCGCTAGACTCAGACCGGTGACCTCGAACAGGGAGCTGAAAGGATAGCCAAGACATGGTCAATATTATTGGGTATAACTGGGTTCCGAATGTCCACTCACCCCTCCGCCTTGGCGGACTGCAGGCTGCGCACGAGGAGCGTCAGGTGCGTGGGCAGGCTCTGGTCAAAGTCGTACAGGTTCACGGTGACACCGTTGCTGGCCAGGTTGGCCACGTAAATAATGGACTGCGAGCCGGAGAGGTAACTGCAAAGTGAATAAGTAAGAAGGTTCTCTCAAAGTAGCAGTCAGAATTCCGCAAAGGAGGTTTTTTATGTCTTATTTACACAGTGGGTGAGGTCTTAAGGTATATAATAATGAACAAGTTTCACTCACCGCTTGACCACGAACACATTATCACTCAGCACCGCATATTTCGTGGAACCATTTTGTAGAGTCACCGAGGATTTCCTCAGCTCCACCAGGGACTTGTAAATCTTCAGATGCGAACGATCGGCCGCAGTCTCCGTTTCCACATTCACCGTTTGATAATCCGCCGCTAGGGGAAGCCACGTCTTGGCTGCTGTGGAGAAGCCTGCATTGGTGCCACTCGTCCACTGGAAGGGCGTGCGAGAGGGATCGCGGGTGAACTGCTCGTAGATCTGCGAGTTGGAGTTGCAGGCCGCTGGGTCCTGGGTGTCCTCCCAGCTAATCTCGCCGTCGGTCATGCCCAGCTCCTCGCCCTGGTAGGTGACACTGGCACCCGGCAGGATCATCACCAGCATGTTCATGGCATCTGCATTGGCTGCTCCATACCGACTGGCCGCCCGCCGCTGATCGTGGTTCCCTATCACCCAGTTGGCGGTGCGGCCAGAGGGAAGATTGTTCAGCCAGTTGTCCACCGACAACTTGACGGAGCTCGCCGAGAATCCCTCGCTGGCCGGCACGGTGATCAGGTTGAAGTTGAAGGGCAGGTGGGCTCCCTCAACGCTCCGATTGCCATAGAACTGCATCGTGTAGGCGGGCGGGGCGTAGGTCTCAATGAGCAGGACCCTCGTGTCGCCGCCGTGGATGCGCTGGTAGTCGTCCATCACGACACGCCACTGGTAGGCCATGTCGATGGTTTCTTGACGATTCTCTATCAGATCGCTCTTCAAGTAGTTTCGGGCCTCAGTGTCGTTCGTCAGGCCGCTTACCTCCTCGTCGGCATACTGACCATTAGCATCCGTCTCGATCTCGAAGAGCACGGGCACGGCGTCGCATCGGAAGCCGGCGACTCCAAGATCCAGCCAGTACCGCAGCACTCGCTTCATCTGCTCCACCACAAGGGGATTGCGGTAGTTAAGGTCGGCCTGCTGCACGGCGAACTGGTGGAGGTAGTACTGCTGCCGCACCTCGTTCCACTCCCAGGCACTGCCCCGGAAGGCCTGCAGCCAGTTGGACGGAGGCTCCCTGGCTCCCGTCTCGGAATTAACCTTCCCATCGTGCCACACGTAGTAGTCCTCGTAGCCCTTCTCGCGAGCCACTGACTTCTTGAACCAAACACTCTCGTTGCTCGAGTGATTGGGCACAAAGTCCAGAATAATCTTCAAGTCCAACTCTTTGGCTCGCTTGATGAGAGCTTTGAAGTCATCTAGAGTTCCGTACTCCGGCTGGATGTCAAAGAAGTCGGATATGTCGTAGCCAAAGTCCACCATGGGTGAGGTGAAAATAGGCGACAGCCAGGCAGCGGTGACGCCCAGGTCCTTGAGGTACTCCAATTTGCTGGTGATGCCGTTCAAGTCACCGATGCCGTCGCCATCGGAGTCCATGAAGGATCTCGGATAGATCTGGTAGAACTGGGCAGTCTGCCACCAGTCCTTTGTGGCTGTAGCCGAGGCCGTGGTCTCGCACGACCAGCTCGGCTGGGCCAGGATGACCAGCGATAGCGCCAGCACACCCACACGATTTATCAGTGTTGTCTGCATTTTCGGAATTTGATTGCAATTACTTGGTGCTTCTGCTTTTATAGGTTTTCAATCAACCTGCAATTGCTGGATTAGGGGGCTTAAATGATAAACGGGCATCAAGTTGACTCACTTGGCAAAACACTCGAACAGACACTTCAGGGGAAAAACTTTTCCTATATCGGTTCCGGACAACGCGATTTGATTGCCCTACTTTTGATTTACTCACCTGGGCAGAGCTTATCAGCCTTATCAATAAGATAAAGCTGAAGACGTATAAAGCCGCAATCATTTACCGGTGGTTCGCTCATAACACTTTGGATTTCTAACAAGCAGCAATGGAGTTCGCAGCGGTCCTCACAGTATTGCTATTTGCCATCGGACTAGGTAAGACCTCCTCAGCCGCAACAAAAAAGGACTGGTGGCAGAATGCCCAGTTCTACCAGATCTACCCGCGCTCCTTTATGGACTCCGATGGCGACGGCATCGGAGATCTGAATGGCATCACGAGCAAGCTGGAGTACCTCAAGGATTTAGGCGTCACTGCTGCCTGGCTGTCGCCCATTTTCACTTCGCCAATGGTGGACTTTGGCTACGACATATCCGACTTCTTCGACATCCAGCCGGAGTACGGAACCCTTGAGGACTTCAGGGCCTTGATAAAGCGCGCCAAAGAGTTGGACCTGAAGATTATTCTGGACTTTGTGCCCAACCACTCGAGCAACGAGAGTGTCTGGTTCAAGAAGTCGGTGGCTCGCGAGAGGGGTTACGAGGACTACTACGTGTGGCACGACGGGAAACTGAACGCGACCACTGGCGAGAGGGAGCCGCCCACCAACTGGCTGCAGTACTTCCGGGGCAGTGCCTGGGAGTGGAACGAGGTGCGACAGCAGTACTACCTCCACCAGTTCGCCGTGCAGCAGCCGGATCTCAACTACCGGAATCCCGCAGTGGTGGAGCAGATGAAGCGGGTGCTGCGCTACTGGCTGAGGGAGGGAGTGTCCGGTTTCAGATGCGATGCCCTGCCGCCGCTCTTCGAGGTGCTGCCGGATGCCACGGGGCAGTATCCCGACGAGGTGTTGAGCGGGGCTACCGAGGACGCAGAGGATCGCAACCACCTGACCGTGAAGTACATCGAGAATCAGCCGGAGACCATCGACATGGTCTACCAGTGGCGCACTGTGCTGGACGATTATCAGCGGATCTACGGTGGGGACTCGAGTGTTCTGCTGATAGAGACTTACGCCCCCGCCTGGTTCACCATGCAGTTCTACGGCAA
Source organism: Drosophila greeni (assembly GCA_018874515.1). Taxonomy (NCBI): domain Eukaryota; kingdom Metazoa; phylum Arthropoda; class Insecta; order Diptera; family Drosophilidae; genus Drosophila; species Drosophila greeni. The sequence continues at coordinate 3,437 of JAEIIM010068577.1, read as the reverse complement.
TCGGAGCAGGGAGGGAGCCCACCTGCCCTTCAACTTCAACCTCATCACTGTGATGGAGGAGAAGGGTCTGAGCGCCAGCCACGTCAAGGAGGCGATCGATATGTGGCTGCAGAATATGCCGGCGGGCCGCACGCCCAATTGGGTGGTGAGTTGGAGCAGCTGGAAAGATGAGATCCTGAGACACTAATCTTCCTGAAATTCCAGATAGGTAACCACGACAAGCGCAGGGCGGCCAGTCGGTACGGCAAGGAGTACATCGATGCCATGAACATGCTGGTGATGATCCTGCCGGGCGTCAGTGTCACCTACCAGGGCGAGGAGATCGGCATGACCGACGGAGAGATCAGCTGGGAGGACACCGTCGATCCGTGGGGCTGCAACTCGAACCCCGACATCTACGAGCAGTACACGAGGGATCCGGAGCGGACTCCCTTCCAGTGGACTTCGGGCGCGAACGCAGGCTTTACCAACGGATCCACCACGTGGCTGCCACTGGCAGCTGACTACAAGTCCGTGAATGTGGAAACTGAGCTGGCCGCAGCGGAGTCTCACCTTAAGATTTACAAGGAACTGGTGGCCCTGCGAAAATCATCGATCACCCTGCAGAACGGTTCCACCAAGTATTGGGTGATGGGGCAGGATCTCTTTGTGGTTCAACGGTGAGCAAGGAGAGTTGTATTTTGATATGGTATATAATGTATCTTACCTTCTCAGCAAATACGGAGACGAGGCCAAATATGTGCTGGCCATAAACTTTGGCTCGGTGGAGGAGAGCGTGTACCTGCCTGACCTCGACTCGGATCGCACCGTCTATAGGCTGATCATTAAGAGTCTGGGCTCGGACAAGACAGTGGGGTAAGTGAGCTTCCTCCATATGGAGTTCCGAAATTAATTGTGTTTTCCCCCAAATAGGGTTTGGTACGGACCCCTTACTCTGCAGCCCGCCGAAGCCTTGGTTCTTACCTCCATATTGTATATATACCCAGATCCATAGACGTTTGGTTTGGAATTCCTTGATATTCATCTTTATTCGTAAATATACATATATATTTTGCCAAATAACATTTAGCGTATTGTTTGTCAATAGTATTATTAGCTATACATCGAGTAATTATCTGAAATATTTCGGAAGCCCCGTGGGGTCCTTTAACGAGTATTTACACTTAACACACAGACACGGAAAACGGATATATTTCGCTAGTTTTGTACCCACGATTTGGCTAGACATTACTTGCGGTCTATAACAAATATTCAACTATGCGTTTTAAATCTCGGGTGGTGGTAAGCGGCACACAATTAACATTAATCTGTATTCACATCAAGGTTATAACTACGACTTCCGCTTCGTTTCCCCGCAGGGTATGTACAACTCAGTGGGACAACAATTAAATCTACCATGTTGATGGGCTCAAACAACACAATAAATGCAATTGTAATTGTTCTACCTACTAGCTGGATTCTCCGACTCGACTTGCCGCTATGTTGCAGAGGGGCTGCTCCCCAGTTTCCCAGCTTGCCAGCTTCCCAGCCCTTTTGCAACATAATTGCGCCCTCGCAAAAAACTCGCTCTTCTCCCGGTGCTCACTGTACAGCGTTTGCCTGGCTTATGCTACGTAATTTCACACTATTCAGATAGTTCGCTAGTCGCTCTGGTTGTAGAAAACACATTTTTGAAATTATATCACATTTTTGCATTTTTTTGTTTCGTTCGGAACTGTTTTGAAACAACGCTTAGAGAACTAGATAAGCTTAAGAGTTAAACGCTTATTGGTAGGTTTCGAAGGGATGACAAGTTTGACATATACATATCTCTGGTTTCAATGCTTACACTCGTATTTACTCGTACGTGGGAAGAATTACGAAAAAATGTCTATCAAGCCGACCTACTTATTTCTCTGGGCTCTACAAATTCAGTTCACTCGTGCCTGCTTACTGCTCAGGGGTCTTCAATTTACAAGGATCGTGGAAGTGTGCATTCCCACAAGTGGCTCCACGATGCCACATCAATAATTTTACTTACAAATATTACATTATTTACTGTTAAGCCGAGGAAACACTTAGAGGGAAGCCTTAACAAATGGCTTCAAACTTGATGGAGTTGGGAGGGTACTATATATACCTGTGACAACCGCAATGTTCTCCGACCCTGGAACATCTACTTGCTTGCTTTTACTTACGTATTCATAGGGGGAGTCCCCCTGGCAGCCTAAACCGGAATGGCGGCTCGCTTCTTGGTGGCACTTCCGCTGCCCGTGCTGCCTGCATCGCTGGAAGAGCTCTGTGTGGCAGGCTGCTGCTGCTGCTGCAACTCGGCCTGCTGTCGCTGCTGCTCCTTCAGCAACTGCTGCTGCAATTGCTGTGCGTTTAGCTATAAGTTTGTTTGCAGAACCGGCGGTCGCTGCCCTCCGTTTCCACTCGCAGTGACATGGCCAGCGTTGGCTCCCATCGATGCGGTTTCGTTGACATTGCCCCCCGTTGCAGCTCCCGTTGTGTTTGCAGCTGCTGGTGCCTCGCCAGACGCCGTTGCTGTTATTGCAACGCCTACTGCTGCCGGGCCGCTTATGTGATTGTTAGCCGTTGTTGGTGCAAGGGCGAAGCCCACCACCGCCTGGCCGTGTTGCCTCTGATTGATTTTGTTGTTGTTGGCGACCACTTGCTCCGCAACCTCGTCGCCACATCCATTGCTGTTGCCGTTGGTGTTGCCATTGCTATTGTTACTGCCATTGCTGCTGCCATTGCTGCTGCTATTGCCGTTGCCACTGTTCTTATCCGTGGGCGTGGTCGTGGCCGTTGCGGCATTGTTTGGCACATATTGATCGGCGTATGGTATCTGGTTGTATGCGTTGATGTCCAGCGACGTGATAATGCTGGAAATCGTCTGCGTGGCCATTTCGCACAGTTTTTTCGTCTTGAGCGAGTGCTCTGTAAGATGTGTGCAGAAGGGAATAGTGATTTTTACTCCGAAACAAATCCTACATAAAACATCTAAAGTACTCGCACAAATGATGTGAGAATTTAAAATATTAAAGTGACAAATAATGATGATGAACTCTCACGGGTCATGGCCATGTGTCCCTGGCAACAACCCCCCTCGCACTGCTTACCCGTGTTTGTGGGCGTGATATGCTTCTGGATCTTCTCCTCCTGGGCACATGTGGCAGCGGTCACCACGGCGGCGGCCATCATCGAGGAGGGGCCTGTTCCAGCGGTGCGGTGCATGTTGCCATAGCGCGGCGGCATCATGCTCTGCCGCACGTTGCGCTCGGGGCGTATGAGTATTATGTACAACTGCAAAGACACGACGTGCGTTCGGGTGGGAAAATCAGTGTGCTTCCAATTACGTTAATTTCCAGATCGACCCAGGATTTGATGTGCTATCAGGCATTAATCATACCACCCAGTGTGGGCAATGGCGGTTTGCGACCGATATCTAATTT
>JAEIIM010068483.1:0-11862 GCA_018874515.1 Drosophila greeni | reverse complement strand
CAACAAAGCACTAGTGAATAATAATTGTTTCAGCAAGCGATTAAATACATACAAAGCCAACTCATCACTTGTACATGCAGGCGGTTAAAGTTCGCGTACACGAGGGCTGGCAACCGCGATTAGATTCCGATTTGGCACGGATCAGATCAGCAGCACCTACTCCACAATCCGGATTGGCCGCCACTGTGCTGCCACTGAGAGTGTGAAATTGCTTCTCCGCAGCAATCAGTCAGTGCCCAGTCAGTACCCAAGACGGACTGTTGTTGATCCCAGTCCCACACGGAGAAAACCAGTTTACTACGTGCAACGAGCAAAATGCCAGCCAAAGAAGTTAATCCCGACCTGCAGAAGGAGCGCAACACGGCCACCTTCAATCCGCGCGAGTTCTCCGTGCTGTGGGCGGGTGGCGAGGACAGATTCAAGGAGAAGAAGACTCTGGGTAAGCTACCGAGGCCACTTGGAGTGCTGCAAGCCAAGCTCTGCAGGAAAGCCATGTACATTAACCGGTCGCTTAAAGCTTTATCTGTAGAGCTTGGCTTGGCGTTTCACAATCGCCAGTGCAAGAAATTAAAAATTGTGTCAGAAGCATGACTTGGCACTTGAGCTGGGCCTTACGTAGAGATCTATAAGGTCAAAATTACAAGAAAACAGAGAGCGTTTCTTAAAGACGAGAGAGATTTATCTTTAAGATCTTTAATTTTTGTTTTCTATTTTCGTTTTTTAATTTTTTCAAGTGCATAAAATTTAGATCATTAGAGAGCCTTTCTTTTGGCGTCGCTTCCGATCTAAACTAACAACTCTTGCTTCCGATACGCCCCTAATACGCTTGCCATATCGACTTCTTTGTTTTGATACGGCTCTTCTTTGTCCATTCATTCATTAGTCCCAGTCGCAGTTCAGTCCCCTGTAGGGTTCATTAATTATGTATTCCGCATACACACTCTGCGACTAGTTAATCTGCACCTATTAGCCACCAGTCTACAAGGCATTAATCTTTGAACTTCGCACGAATCTTAACCGATTCCGGTTGACGTGCACTTTGCTATGTTTGCCGCAGGTCCGCCCAAATCTATTTCCAGTGGCACTCCACTTGAAATTGGTTTAGCTGATAGGTTTATCTGGCCGATTTGACCGGTGGAACAGGGCATCATAAATGGACAATGCCCGGTAACCCAGGGAATTACCAAATAATAACCACTCATGATTACGCAGCGGAAATTTAGCATGATTAAACATTCTGGGCTATAAATCCTTTGTTAATCCTTTTGACAGTGAAATTGTAACTCCTTTTTTACTGTTAAACAGAGAAAATGTTTCTGGAGGATCCTGCCCTCGAAGATGACCTCCCCGTCTCCTACTTGTCACACAAGGAGCTCTACGAGAACAGCCTGCGAAAAGCCTGCATCATTGGCGACAAGATCCGCAAGCTGAGGGCTGATGGCGAGGATGGCGTGGATACCTACAAGTAAGGAAACCCAGATTAACTATCTACGTTTATACTAATTTGAGCTCCTTTGACAGTGCACTCCTTGGCGGATCCCTGGGAGCAGCCATCCTGAAAGAGGGCAATCCCCTGACTCTGCACTACGTGATGTTTGTGCCCACTGTTATGGGCCAGGGAACGATGGACCAGCAAGTGGAGTGGCTAAGCAAGGCCTGGGACTGTGAGATTATTGGCACCTATGCCCAGACAGAGCTGGGACACGGAACCTTCCTCCGCGGCCTGGAAACCCGGGCTGACTACGATCCCAAGACCCAGGAGTTTGTGATCAACACACCATCTCTCAGTGCCTACAAGTGGTGGCCAGGAGGACGTGAGTTATCCTTATTATTTACATTTAAATCTATAACCTTTAAATGTATAAACTTCCTTTGATTTCCAGTGGGTCACACGGCCAACCATGCCGTAGTGGTGGCTCAGCTGTACACCAAGGGCGAGCACCGTGGCCTTGCCCCCTTCATTGTTCAGCTGAGGGATTCGGACACCCACAAGCCAATGCCTGGCATCGATATTGGAGATATTGGCACCAAGCTGGGCATGAAGGGCGTGAACAATGGCTACTTGGGCCTAAAGAATGTGCGGGTTCCGCTGAACAACATGCTGATGAAGAACCAGCAGGTCCTGCCCGATGGCACCTATGTGGCACCCAAGAATAGCGTCCTCACTTATGGAACCATGGTAAGGCTTTATCCCTTGCTAACATACGAAATTGCTTAACCAATTTCACTTTTCTCCTCTTTAGATGTTTGTGCGCTGTGCCTTGATTCGTGATACCGCCCAGAGCCTGGCTAAGGCATCCACAATTGCTACCAGGTACTCAGCTGTGCGTCGCCAGAGCCCCATTGATCCCAATCAACCGGAACCCCAGATCATGGATCACACCACACAGCAGCTAAAGCTGTTCCCGCAGATAGCCAAGGCCATTGTTTTTAAGACAACTGGCGATGGCATCTGGAACATGTACAATGTGATTTCCGGAGAGATCGAGCAGGGTAATCTGGACCGCCTGCCTGAGATGCACGCCCTCTCCTGCTGCCTGAAGGCCATCTGCAGTGCAGACGCTGCCGCTGGAGTGGAAACGTGTCGTCTTTCATGTGGCGGTCATGGCTACATGGATTGCTCCAACTTCCCCACAATTTACGGCATGACCACCGCCGTGTGCACTTATGAGGGCGAGAACACTGTGATGCTGCTGCAGACGGCTCGTTATCTGGTCAAGGTTTATGGACAGGCACTGAACGGAGAGAAGCTAGTGCCAACAGTGGCCTACATAAATGATGCTCTGAGCCAAAAGAAGTTCGTCAACTTTGACGGCTCCCTAGAGTCCATTGTTAAGGCATTCCAGTTCGTTGCTGCCAAGTAAGTGAAGTCTGGATTATCATTTGAAAGAGTTTTACATTAAAACTGTATTTTTAGCAAAACCCGTATTGCCTTTGAGCAGCTTGAGCTGCGTCGCAAGCAGGGACACGGCACTGAGGTAGCAGCCAATCTGTGTGGAACCTTCCTAACAGCAGCGGCAGATGTGAGTGTACATCTTTTTATTACTTTTCAATTGATTACTTATAATTATAATGCAATTATAGCTTCATGGACGCGCTTTCCTGGCCCAGACTGCCTATACGGAACTGCTGGAAGTGTCGCGACAGGTCTCGCCCGCCCTGGCCGATGTGTTGAAGGTGGTACTGGAGCTGTACCTGGTGGATGCCTGTCTCAACCGCATTGGGGACTTCCTAAGGGTATACTATCCCACCTTTACTGTTCCTAAGCATTCCCATTGTAAGCCCCTTTCGTATTTATAGTTCATCGAACTCACGGATCAAGATGTCACCAAACTGGAGGTACGTTTGGAGAGCTGCCTCAAACGGTTGCGTCCGAATGCTGTCACGCTGGTGGACAGCTTCGACCTACACGATCGCGTATTGGACTCCGCCCTGGGCGCCTACGATGGAAATGTGTACGAGCATATCTTCGAATCGACCAAGAAAAATCCCCTGAACAAGGAGCCAGTGAACGGATCATTCCACAAGTACTTGAAGCCCTTCATGAAGGCTCACCTGTAGACAATTCAGCTGGTTATTGCTTGGGAATTCTCCTCACTACTGTTACTATTGTAAATATAATCTTTATCTTTGTATTGTTTTCGTATTCCCGCAACATTTTTGCTTAGCAATAAGTCTGAAAGACAATCGAAATGATGGCTTGTGCAGTTGAAACTAGGCTTTAAAAACAGAATTTCAATCAAAAGTCAAGCTTTAGTGTGTGTGTTGTTATTGAACTTAACTAAATCGCTTTATTAAAGTGGTTTCTTTTAGATGAAGGAGTTGCAGGATGGAGAGTAACTCCGCTGACTTCAAGCACTGACCTACGACGAAGAACTGCCCTTTGAGGTGCGCTGGGCGTAGAGACGCCTCAGCAACCGGTTGCCAGCCAGGAATGTGAATACTGCGATGGGGATAAGCAGGCGCAGTGTCTGGAACATGTCGAGTTGCAGCCAGAAGACGAAGAACAGCACCAGAATGCCACCAAAGCCCGCATGGAAGCCCAGCGTGCTGGGCGCCAGCGTCAGGTTGGAAACATTGATGCCCAGCTTGCCCCAGAAAACGAAGAGCAGCACCAGCGGGGTGATGCATAATCCGGTGAAGACGTCGGACACAATGCGGGGCGGGCGCTTGTCGGGCACACGGAACTGATGCACAATCTCGGGCAAGGGACCCGAAGTGTTCTTAGGTTTGACTTCTGCAAGGGATTACAAGTTTACTGTCTGGTTATTGGATTTTAAATATCCAACTCACCCTTATCCTCGTTGAATTTCAATTGGACTTCGGCCACCAGCCACTCGAAGGAGTTGGACAGCGAGGCATCGCCCACGGTCAGGTAGATGCTGTAGGTGCCGCTCTGGTAGTTGAAGTTCTTGCCGTTGTTGCCCACATCCATGTCAAACCTGTACGCCTTGCTGCTGTCCTGCTCGGCCACAAAAATGATTTCATTGTCAGTCTTCTTGTTGTGTAGACGAACGAAGGCCTGGTGGACAGCCAGGGACTTGCTGGTGGATTCTTCGACGAGCACAGCCTTGAGCAGCAGCTTCTGGGTGCTGTCGGCGGAAAGGACCTCCTTCAGCTTGCCGGGATAGTTGACGCTCTGCTTGCGGGTGGCGGCGCTGGCATCAGATTCGGCAATGCCCAGCTCCAGGGACTGAACCTTAACGCGTCCGAGCACCTTGAACTGAAGGGTCTGCGTGTACACACCATCTGCACTGAGAACCGCTTGGTAGCTTCCGCGAGCCGGCTTCAAGCTGGCCAGATCGGCCACGTAGGTCGTCTTGTCGGAGGATTTTGAAGCCACAGTCACTTTCTCAGCCAGCACGGATTTGTCCTTGCGGATCACCTTGGCGGTTATAGTCTTGGGAGCCGGCGACAAGGGCTTGCCCAGCAGATCGACCACAGCCACGTTCAGTGTGGGAGACTGTGCCTCCAGCTGTCCGTTGCCGATTAGCTGCACGCACACGGGCGCAATCTTCTCGGCTCCACTGATGGTCTTCAGTGCCTCGATTAGAACATGAGCTCCCTTGGCGGTTTGGACGGATCGCCGGCTCAGGAAGTAGTTGGCAAACTTTACAGCCTGCTCGGCAGTCACTGGCGAGGGCTTGTTGAAGCTCTTGGTCACGCCGAAGGCACCGTTGATGATCAGGGAAGTGATGCTGAGGCCGCCTTCGAACTGTAGCAGCTTGCCGTCGACCTCATCAGCCTGTACGATGGCATCCTCAACCCTATTGGCAATGAAGGAGGCACTGCTGCCCAGCTGGGTGGCCACGTTGAAGGCGTAGCCCAGTCCGGTGAGCGTGTCGTCTTTCTTAAGAAGCTCCTGCAGGCGTTTCACTATCTTTGCCTCCGTGGCCTCATTGATAGCCACACCGAGGATCTTGTGGGTGACCACACGGTAGAAGATCTCTTGGCTGCTGCCCAGATCCGAGTTCAGAGACGCGTACACCTTGGAGAGCAGAGCATCGTCTATCTTGGCCGAGCAACCCAGGTTCTTGCTAGCACCAATGTAGTAGTAGTCCTTCTCGAAGCTCTGCAAATTAAAAAGATAATCAATACGGGTAAAAATGGGCGTGTCTGCGAACCCACATTCAGCTTGGACTCCGCATGCAGCGTGGCAATCTTCTTGCACAGCGGCTCCTTCTGAGTGGCATCGGTCAGCTGGATGTTGAGGCTGGAGAAGAAGATGGACTGGAGGTCGCTGGAGCCGAAGCCATCAACGAAAACTTTTTGTAGGCGGGTGAGATCCTTTGGCCCCAGGTGGCTGTCCACGGTGCGGGCGCTCCACGTCGGCCCGCAGGCGACCAGTACGCAGAGGAGCGTCAGACCTGGGAGGGGGGAAACAGAAAAAAAAAAAGTGAGCTTCTGAGTAGCCGGCAAATGCTGCTAACCACAAAAATCCGACAGCGACGCCGGGAGAGCGCCGACCTCCATGAAGCCGGCGTTTCCCTGCGGATGGCTTTGGAGCAATGTTTCCCGGTGGAAAGGTTGCACGATCTATTTACCTAGCTTTAACATATTCCTATTTTGGGGATCGCGCTTCCACTCGCCACTTATTTTCTATTAGGAAATTTTTCAGACACGTCAACTATAGGGCCGGAGAGTGTAGTGTGCCCGCCTCTCTTTTTGCTGATGAAGCCAAAGCGCTTGGTGCCGCTTCGTTTTCAGCAAAAGCCTTCTTGTTCTTGCTCTGCACAAAGATTTAATTTAAGATTCTGACGTCTGATAGTTCGCGGCAGATTGTTTTGTTGTGCGCCTTGCGGGAAACTCTATATAATCCGAGAAATGTTCATTTGAGTGAGTGCTAGTTGAAGCCGGTAAAATCAGTGCTGCCAGACCAGTGGAAGAGTTCGATGTTTTTGGTGACTATCGATGTTCTTACATTCAAATTCAAAAATATTTACAAAATTTTACTTCTTGTGCTGATTTGTTTACCTAAAAAAAATGCACAGAAAAGCTTTCCGATTTTATATTATTGTTTATTGAACTTAGTTATTGTTTTTAAAAATTTGATTTGTGAGAGAACATTATTGTTTTGCCTGCAGTCAAAGTGTCTCATATTGTTTGTATAAAGAAATTGTATATTCAAATTTTATTTTATATATAACTATAATTTAGGTGTGTAAAATCCTTGTTTTTTGGTTAATTTAAGATTGCCAACTAAAGCACGTTTAATGAGGGAGAATAAATATGCACATCTGACGTAGACATTAATATTTAAAGTACAACCTCATGAGCTGAATTTTCCCCAAGACTCGGTGCATGCTTAAACTATTTAAATGGCGAATTTCTCAGTGCACTCATCAATGGGCCGGGTTATCGAATAGTTTCTCTTGAACGTCTTGGTGGAATCCCCGGCCTCATTCCACAAGGTTACAGCCGTGGTGCAGTAGAGCGGATACTTTTGGATCAGAACCTCTTCGGCCTCCTCGTCTTTTGGCGCCACATCCTTGCAGAACTGGTCGTAGTACTCCGTGCGGTCCTCGGTCACTACGTGTGGAGCCGATGCCTGGCGATTGTACTCGGCGAAGAGCTCCTGCCACAAGAACTGCTCCATCCGGTTGGCCCTGGTGGCTGGAAAATCCGTAAAGCTTCAATATTACCCTGGTAAAGTTGGAGTAAGAACTTACGCAGGACTTTCTTGATTTTGGGCGGACCAAAGCTGGTCTGCGATTCGGTGAGCTCGTTGGAGCACGGCCCCACTGGGAGAACGAAGTTATTGCCACGATCCACCATTATTAATAGTGTTGTTTCGGTGTTAGTATTAGGATAAATAATTTATTCGTTTGCCAGCAACTAGACTGACAGCTTACAAGCTACAACCTAACGACTCCTTCGATCCAACACAACAAACGAGTGCTAGGCAACGGCTTGCTCCTCTGGATTCGCCTGGGGGTCTGAAGCCGCCGGTGCCTCGTCTTCTACTATGAGGGCGACCTCCTTCGGCTTCAGAATCCAGTAGTAGACTATGAGGGTGACCAGGAAGAGGACACCGCTGTACACGATCCACTCCCAGATGAAGCCAATCCACCAGGACTCCCACTCCTCGTTCACGAACCAAATGCTCGACACGGTGATGTTCTCCGCCATGGTTAGCACCAGGTAGCCGCCGTACCAGAGGCGAATGCTCTTGAAGCTCACCCGGAACTCCATCAGCACAAAGATGTATATGTAGGCCAGGAGCAGGAGGAAGAGATTGCGGCTCCAGCTGCCTCGACAGCGCGTTTCCAGAGCCAGACAGGCCAGCATTAGGGCGTAGTGAACGCCGACCAGGATGAAAAAGGCGCGCGGATAGAAGACACAGAAGGTGGACAGCGCCAGCATCCGCATGATGATGAAGGCGACCCATCCGAAGAAGGACACTGTTTTGCCCGCGAAGTCATCCTGCTGGATGCCATTCACTATCTTTGTGGGCCGCGGAAAGTAAAAGTCCACGACATCCTTTGGCGTCAGGGGCGATGGTGCCTTGGGGGTCTGTGGAATCAGGATGCTCTGATCGTCCGTCGCATCCTCACTCACTTTTCCCAGGAGAAGCTTTGGCGGATGGGGCACATTCTGCTTGATGTAGAGCTGAGCGTTGACTAGAAGCATGTCCTTGAAGGTTTCCAGCTGGGAGAGGGGCCTGGTGACCCGGCGACTCTTCGTGGCATCCTTATCTGACATAGTTCTGCGCAGGTCGGGGGTTGGGGGATCATCTTCGCTGGGCTGCAGCGCAGGCAACTGAGGCGGCGCTGTTTTCGGCGGAGGTGGTGGTGCCGGGGTCTCCGGAATGCTGTCAAGGACCTCGATGGTATTCACATCCCCCAGGTCCTCGTAGCGCACCTTCAGCTTGGGTCTCGTCCCCTGAATCTTTTCCTCGTCTGTGGCATTGTCTCGGGGTCCGGAGTGCAACAGGGCTCGCGTTTCCATCTGCTCCAAGGCATCGTTGTCCACCTCGTCCTCTCCCCGTAAGTGCAGCTCGTGTGAGGCTTCATCCGGGTTGAAGAGTGACGTTCGCGAGCGGAAGTTCTCCATGATTTTATCCGATTCCGGAAAGCTCGTTATGGTGCGCTCGGACTCGCGTTTCCGCCGCGCAGCTTCGCAGCAAAGGCGCTCGTTCTGCTGCAGCTGACAGCGATGGGTCTCCACTTGCTGGGGCGTGGCCCAAGGGTAATGGCGTCCCACTCGCCGCTGGCTCTCAATGCGATGATAGCTGGTGGTTACAGCTGCCAAGTCAATGGCGGAGAATACCAGAGACAGGGCCTGGACAGCAGCTGGAAAATATGAGTGGAATTTAGGGACTTACAAAGGATGAAACAGTGAACAACTTACAGGTCTCATAGTTCCGGAACATATCCTGGGCCAGCATGTAGTACAGCTGCAGGATGATCTGCGGGGCTGCCTGGGCGTAGGCCTGGATAAACAGGTACAACTCGATGTTGGAAGTCTGCTCCGCCCTGGCCAAGCACTTCATGCGCTCCACATCGTCGTCGTCGTGAAAGAGTCCCTCGATGGCCCAGAACAGGCGCGTACAAAACCTTATCGGCGATAGTTATCAGACCTGGCACTGACCCGCATCGCTCCGACTCACCTGAACACCACGAAGAATGGGAACAGCAGGAGCTTAGCCAGTCCAAGGGCAAGGGCAGTGCACCTATTCCTATCCGAGCAGGCGCAGTCGCGCTGCTCCCTAGAGGCCGCCACCAGAAGGAAGGTGATCAGCGGGGGAAGGATCACCAGGACCAAGGTGCCCGCCCCGAAAGCCGGTTCCTTCTGACTGAAGTGCTGGTAGCTCAGGGCCAGATCCGAAGCTGTCTGGACTATGTAAACGAGGAGGCCCAGGCAAGCGGGCACTATGAATGAGACCCATATGCGCGTCCTACTCCGAATGGCGTAGCCGAGTATATGAGGCGGAGGACTGGCGGCATGGGCCACCTGTGCCTCCATGTCTAGATGATGATGCCACTTCCTATGGGGAACTCCCTTGGTTCTTAAATGGAGAAATAAACTCCGTTTTCACATCCGTAGCTTGCGAAAATTGGCGTAAAACTGAACCACTATGAGTAACCGTCGCTCTCTGGGGAACCACTATCAGTGCGTGAGATTAGATAAAAGGTGAGCCAAACACATTTTCGGTTTGTTTACGTTTTTGCGGCATGAATGAGAGAGTCAGAGATTAAAGCTAGCAGCTAGCTTAGTAATTTAAAATAAATTTATAGAAGCTAATAATGTTTTATGGAGTTTAAGATAATTGAAAATTACTATCATTATAAGGCATATCTTAAACTCATTGATAAACTTAAAAGTCAATAAATGGGCGTTGTCTGAAGTGGTTTGTGAGAGCAGAAAAAATTTTTAATAAACTTTAAAAACAAACACAAAATTCTCCTATTAGTTTTGCATTTATTTACTTCCATAATAGACACACTTAAAACAGAATACTACGGCTTGGAGGTGTGGATGCGCTGGACCTAGGAGTCATACCAGGTCTTCTTCATCCAGTTGGAAGGCTTGCACGGCTCGTCGAGGACCACAAAGGCTCCTGCTGGCTGCTGCTGCTGCTGCTGCGGCTGCTTCGACCGGCGACAGCCCACGGCGTACTTGGGATTCCCCTCGACGATCGACGAGTTGTCCCGACAGTTGGAGGCGTTCTGCAGGACGGAGGCTCGCCTACCGTATCTCGCTGGCTTCTTGGCCGTGTTTCCGCCCACATCCTCAAAGTGGGCCGGCGCCGGCGGCTGCACTGGCTCCTTGATCTGCCCACGCTGACGCGAGGTTCTCCGCTTGTGCGGAACCTGAGGCTGGCGTGCCTCCAGAGAGGAATCAGAGCTCTTGCGGAGGCTACCGGGCATCCCAGGTGGACCAGCGTCCAGCTCCCGTGGACGCTCCCTGAGCTGGTAGTTGTACTGGGCCCGTCGGTACTCCGGCGTGGCTGTGACCTCCGAGGGAGGAACGGTAACCAGGACGGGCGTCTCCAGATCCTGGTCCGTCTGATGGTGCTGGACGGAGGGGGCGTGATTCACGCCTGAGGTGGGCAGCCGGAAGCAGGAGGTGGGCTTGTGGACGACGGGACGGGAGCGCGGAAAGTCCTGGTAGTTGTTGCGATATTCCGGATTAAATTCGATCTTGCCGCGCAGCCGCAGGAAGGGCTCCCGGGGCTTGCCGCGCTCGGGCATCTCGGTGATGTGCGGGTCTCGGAAGCTCTCGTGGTACTCGGGAATCTCTTTGGTGAACTCCCCGCGTGGACGCAGGTGGTCGTCCGTCTTGAGGGACTTCTCTTTGGCCACGTGCTTGGGTGGGTCGATGAATTTGTCGCGATACTCCGGCACCTCGGGACTGGGTTCACAGGCGCCCTCGGAGCCGGACACGCGCAGGTTGTCGTCCTTCTTGATGGGAGCACTTTTCGAGTAGTTGGCATACATCCTGAAGCTGTCCCTGTACTCCGGCACGGCCACAAACTCTCCCTGAATCTTGATGCTGCTCATCTGGGGAATGGAGTGCGCCTTCTCGGGGAACTGCTGGACGAACTGGCGGCGGTACTCGGACGGCTCTGGCTGCTGGCACTGCTGCTCGCGGTCCACGGCCTGGGCCCGCATCTGCAGGTGGCACCGCTGCTGCTCCTGGGCGGCCACATCGCGGCGGAACTTGTCCTCGGCCAGCTTGCTGGTGGTCTGGTGATTTCTGGCCGCCAGCTCTGACTCGTCAAGGAAAACCTCACGAGGCAGGATCCTGGCGCTGGGATCCACCATTGGTGCCATGAGGAACGAGGAGTTCTTCATGCCACCGCCGCCACTGGTGGCCTCTTCGCCTGCTCCGCCGCCGTTGCCCAACTGCAGGTTCTCCGGATTGCGAACGGGAAAGGTGCGGGAGCTGGGGGAGGAACATTGATTATTTTGTTATTTACATATGCGTTAACGGTCAAATTTGAATTCAAATTTAAGTAGTCGATAAGTGCCCGCTAAATTTGAATTCGAATTTAAAAAGACGCCATTTAAAAAGAAACATTTTTGTACACCAACATAAATTTGTTAGGTTTTTGTCTTGAAAATTGGAAATAACTTCATTTGTTTTATGGACATAACTTGGCTTAAGCTCAACCAATTTCAGTGTGGTCTGTTTGCTTCTTCTTAGTTTTCAAAGGCGAACTTTCATGCATTTAAAAATCAAAATCTAATTTTTGGCCAAATTTTGAAAATTTTGATGATGTAACCCCTTATAAAAAAAATGAAAAAATCGAAAAAAATTTTGGATTTTAGATTCGATTAAGATTAATGTTAATTAAAACTCTTATTAAAACCATTTATAAAAATGTATTCAGTTCCTTAAAATTCCGTTTTTGAGCCA
>JAEIIM010068431.1:0-10563 GCA_018874515.1 Drosophila greeni | reverse complement strand
CCTTCATTTCTTTTCAATATTTAATATTTCATTTTTCGTACCGAAATTTCTGCAACCTTGTGCTCTGTGCTGTTGTGAATTTCTTCCACAGTATCATCGATAACGACAAAAACAATCGATGGCGGCTCAGAATAGTACCAATCGATGGTTTCCCACCTCTATATCTGCAAAATAAAACGTTTGAACGCGACGAGATCTGCAAAATGTTGAAAACGCGCGGAACGGACGACAACTGATCGCCGAGCAACGGTTATATACATAGTATATAGAGGTGATCCGAGCCTACGGCAAACCGCAAAGCGGCAACCGCAGCCAATGTCTGCTGGCTGAATAGGAGCGCCCACCCACCCAGCGACTCACACACACTGACTGGGATTCGGACCCACCACACACCCCGCACACACACACTCTCGAGGGAACCCCCACTCGCACACCACACACACTCCGCACACACACCCGCGAGGGTCGGGACACACACATCGCGATGTCGCACCTACCACTGCCGCTGTACGGCTTCGCTGCGTTCTTCATGATTTTCTGGTTCGGCACCTGGATGGTGCATGTGATAGCCATCTGCTACGGGCGCTACAAGCTGCACAAGAAGTCCTGTAAGCTGCCCACGGAGGCCCAACCGCTGCCCGGCGTCTCCATTCTGAAGCCGCTGATGGGCGTGGATCCAAACTTGCAGCACAACCTGGAGACCTTCTTTACGATGGACTATCCGCTGTACGAGCTGCTCTTCTGCGTGGAGGACAAGGAGGACCCGGCCATCCAGCTGGTGGAACGACTCCTCACGAAGTATCCAAAGGTGGACGCCGAGCTCTTTGTCGGCGGTTCGGACGTGGGCGTCAACCCGAAGATCAACAACATCCATCCCGGCTACATGGCCGCTAAGTACGATTTCGTGATGATCTCGGACAGCGGTATTAAGATGAAGGATGACACACTGCTGGATATGGTCCAAAATATGTCTGAGAAGCACGCCTTGGTCCACCAGATGCCCTTCACCAGCGACCGCGATGGCTTTGCGGCCACCTTCGAGAAGGTGTTCTTTGGGACGGTCCAGAGCAGGATCTACCTGTCGGCGGACGTCCTGGGCATAAACTGCCACACGGGCATGTCATGCCTGCTGCGCAAGGCGGTCATTGATCAGCTGGGAGGTCTGAGAGCCTTCGGCTGCTACCTGGCGGAGGATTTCTTCATTGCCCGCGACATAACGCGGCTTGGATGGAAGATGCGCATCTCTAGCCAACCCGCCCTGCAGAACAGCGGACTGTGCGACATTGGCAGCTTCCAGGCGCGACTCATTCGCTGGGCTAAGCTGCGCGTGGCCATGGTGCCGACAACCATACTGCTGGAGCCGCTCTCAGAGTGCATGATTCTGGGCGCCTTGGCCGCCTGGTCGGCCTCCGTGCTCTTCAGCTGGGACCCGCTGGTGTTCTATTTGGTGCACGTGCTCTGCTGGTTCCTGTCTGACTGGCTCCTGCTCTCCATTGTCCAGCACGGCTCGATGCCGTTCCACAAGTTCGAGTTTGTCATCGGCTGGCTGTTCCGCGAGCTCACGGGACCCTATCTGTTCCTGCACGCCCTGTGGAATCCCGCGATTCGCTGGCGCACCCGCACCTTCAAGCTGCACTGGGGCGGTGTTGCCTACGAGCTGAACACCGCCGCCTCCGATGCAGCCAACGCCCCGCTAGCGCCACAGCAGCCAGCGCCCACGTTAGCGGTGGCGGCAGAAACGGCGACGACGGGAGCAGGACCTTCAGGCTCGACGGGGGAGACGCTGATCTGCACGGGCGCCAAGCAGCGGCTGCTGGCGTCGTAGCAGCCACTAGTTAAGTTTGTTATTTTGTACTCTCAGTGTCTGGTATTAGTAGTATTATTAGCTGAACCTTAGTCACTACATAAGCCTAGACTTAGAGCTGTAAAAAGAGAGAGTGGCGAGAACGACGGACTTAGATTAGATTAGACAACCAGATCCAAGATCTATCGAGATTGAGATGAGACGTAGGGCTTAGGGTGAACCCGGGCCAGGCACAGTTTGTTGGCTTCGCGGAAACTGGTTAACGATGCTTTGTGTATATAATTATTACGTATATATCGTGTGTGTGTGGGAAGCAGCCCTCGAACAGACCGTATAGTTAGCCTTATGATCGTTCCCCGCTTCTTGAATTGTAATTACTTAATTTATTTTTCGGCCCAGCACCTTAGTTGATTATTGTTATCGGTTAAGCCTCCTACATTTATGATTACGTTATAAGTTGAGTTGCGTTGTTTGTGTTTTGTGGTTCTTCCGCTCTTTGTTTTTGCCTCAGCTTCTGTATATAAGCTCCGAAAATGGAAGAATGCCATTGAATAAATCGAATCAAAACGAATGAAAGAAAGCTCATTAGGTTCTGATTGATTGTAGGTTCGCTCCGCAAGGTTCATCGTTATCAGTGAGTCACCAGAGCTCGGGATTTGGCCAAATAGCTGGGAAATATCGGCTGACTCATCGCCATTGCCCTCAGTTTTTAGCGTAATTAATGTCGTCGCACTTGTGACTCGGTTATAAGTGATCCCATCTCTGGTCTATTCCTAAGTGCGGCGAGAGGTGATGGGTCAGCCAAGAGGAGTGCATTAGATCCGGGGCCAATGTTGAAATACAGCTTTCCATGATCACATGATCGAAGGGGATTGTTCTCGGTGGAAAATTCTTTCGATTCTGTGTGAGAGAGCAGAACCTTATCTTAATGAACTTAAGCCATGACAACAGCGCGGCGACACAAACATATTTATGAATTAAGTGACTCGCAGATAGGAGGAGGATGGGGAGTTCGCATATCAGGCGGCGCAGGGAAGGGGAAAGACGATCGTGGCTTCTGGATTTGGACCAAGGCCAGCAATGGCAACAGCAGCTTACGCCTTAAGTAAACAGAATTATGGGGAACTATAAGCACGGACTGCAGGTTTGCCTCCAAAAATGGGTGAAAATGTGTGCAATTAAATGTGGAATGGAATGACGTACGTTCGGGGGAAAAAGGAGTGCTGTCTCCGGAATTATGTAAATTAATCAATACTTATCAATGGCCTAAGGCACGGCATTCCATTCGAATTTTCCTCTTCAGTTAAGCGATTAGATAAAATTCTCTGTCGTCGTTTTTGCCAAGCTAAATCGGACCTTAGAGCTAGAGCGTATTTATTAATTAATTAATTAAGGCTGAAGCTAGTCAACACAAACAAAAGGAAAATATTAAATACAATATGATGACCAACATAATCATTTGTTTGTTTACTTTCGTGTGTAATTCAAATTTATATAGGTTCTCGGGGCTACAGATAAGGTGACGTCGAATGAATCACCCGCTTGGCTGGCTGGCTTTGTGATTTACAATTGCTGGGTTTTCTCTATTATTAGGGGACTGGAGGACCAGTGCCTAAGAAGCTATCTAATCATGTTTGGAGCGGGCACGTGAGCGGCGGCATGACCTCTGCCGGAAAAGGGTGCGCCTGAGAAATCCGAACAGAAGTGGTGGAGTAGAACAAGTCACGGAATGGCCGAAAGTGAAGGCGTTTCCTTCTTATCTATGCGAAAAGTGTGCTGAAGATTTAGATATATATAGCGGCGGATATGTTTGCAATTTTGTTAGATAATGGCAGCTATTTTAACATAGCTGGCCATTGTACTCGCTTGGTGATAAGCTATAACTAGAACTACGCTATCTTCAAGTGCACATCGCAATCTTCAAAAGCAAGTAATAACACTTGGCGGACATTTTAGTACAGAATTGTATATTATTAGAACAGTGCGACATTTAAGGTGTATTTTAATATAAATGCTTTATGATCACTTAAAGTAGGAATGTATGCGTTTTTAAAATGTTTGACTTAAGTCAAAATATTTGTAACGGTCGATTAACGATTACAGTGCATCGATAACAATAGAAATAATTATCGCTAGACAAAGAATTCTGGCGTTTTTCGGCTACACAAATACGAGCACACTACTCGCCAAAGCTCTCGGAAATTCGCAATAAAATCTTAAACAAAGGTATTAGGCCATAATAATTTTGTTTCCTACACAATCACTAATCTTGGCATTGCGAACTTAGAGGATACCTGTTATTAGTGTTCATAAGATGCTGGGAAAATGAAAATAATTTTCCAACAACTTTGTTGCATTGTGAAAAATCCATAGAATGCGCAGATAGTGTTTATCGCCGGTGCATGTTTTGTGTGCGTGTGTGCGTGAACTTGAGTGGGAGGCAGAAGTATTGGAAAAATTCTTTCGCCTTTTTTCGGTTTGTTTATGTTTAACAGTTGTGTGTATTGATTTTTAACAGGCCCGATATTTTAGTGCTTATTTAGTGTTGAAAGTGTTTGCAGCTGGTTTTTTCCGATTTCCGCAGGTGTTCACCGCTATTCTTTTGTAATTAAAGTGAAATCGCACGATTTAACGATAGCTAACTGTTCTGGCGAATAATTATGTGAAAGCTAAGCTTGTTAAAACTAATGAACAAAGGCATTATTTCGTCATTTTATTCGCAACTTTTCATTATTCAAAACCTAACAAGAATTAGAGTTTTACTGTGTATAAAAAGGGTTTAAAAAAGGAGAGATTGTATAATCCTGAAAACGCTTCCGAGGTTATTGTAAATATCCAGGCAGTTCTGCTAACATATTTATATTGTTTGGAAATTTAAAAACTAAGACAAGGCTCTAAAGGCTGCAAAAAAAACTCATAAAAACTCAAAATTCTATTTAAAAAATAGGGGAAATTAAAAACTGAAACACCGCCTAACAAACATGAGCAGTTTATAAACATCTTACGGTTTTTTTTGGCAGTAAAAATAGAAAATTCTAAAGTCCACATACACCATACAGACACAGAACAAGTGCAAAGCAATACACCCACTTGGATACTCATGAAATACACCCACAATTAATGCTCTACGTTTCCACAGATGTCTTAGCCGCGCGGAACTTCACTGGAACTGGTCGCCACAAGCACTTGAATTGCAAACATCAAAGGATCTGACCTTACACCCCTAGGAACACACTCTCTCTGGAGATTGCAGCAAGATGGCCATGTCCAAGGTGATCCGGGTTCTGGAGAAGTCTATAGCGCCCTCGCCGCACAGCGTTCTCCTGGAGCATCGGCACAAGAGCGACAGCATCCTGTTCGAGTCGCATGCGGTTGCCCTGCTCACCCAACAGGAGACAGACGTGATCCGGAAGCAGTACACCAAGGTCTGCGATGCCTACGGCTGCTTGGGGGCCCTTCAGCTGAATGCTGGCGAGAGCACCGTCCTATTTCTGGTCCTCGTCACTGGGTGTGTGTCCATGGGCAAAATCGGCGACGTGGAGATCTTTCGGATCACGCAGACCACGTTCGTTTCGCTGCAGAATGCGGCGCCCAACGAGGACAAGATCAGCGAGGTGCGCAAGCTCCTCAACTCTGGGACCTTCTACTTTGCCCACACGAATGCTAGCGCCTCGGCATCCGGTGGTGCCACCACGCATCGCTTTGACATCACGCTGTGCGCCCAACGACGCCAGCAGACAGAGGAAACGGACAACAGGTTCTTCTGGAATCGCATGATGCACATCCACCTAATGCGCTTCGGCATCGATTGCCAGTCCTGGCTGCTGCAGGCCATGTGCGGCTCCGTGGAGGTGCGCACCGTATACATCGGAGCGAAGCAGGCTCGGGCTGCCATCATTTCGCGACTGAGCTGCGAGCGAGCGGGCACTCGCTTTAATGTGCGCGGCACCAACGACGAGGGCTATGTGGCCAACTTCGTGGAGACGGAGCAGGTGATCTACGTGGACGGCGAGGTGACCAGCTATGTGCAGACGCGCGGCTCAGTGCCACTCTTTTGGGAACAGCCCGGCGTCCAAGTCGGATCGCACAAGGTAAAGCTATCACGGGGCTTCGAGACCTCGGCCGCGGCCTTTGATCGCCACATGAGCATGATGCGCCAGCGTTACGGCTATCAAACAATCGTCAATCTGCTGGGCAGCTCCCTCATCGGCAGCAAGGAGGGCGAGGCCATGCTCAGCAACGAGTTCCAACGTCATCACGGCATGTCCGCGCACAAGGATGTGCCGCATGTGATCTTTGACTATCATCAGGAGTGCCGCGGCGGAAACTTCTCGGCTTTGGCCAAGCTCAAGGAAAGGATCGTGGCTTGTGGGGCCAATTACGGTGTCTTCCATGCGGCCAGCGATGGGCAGGTGCTGCGTGAGCAGTTCGGCGTCGTGCGCACCAATTGCCTGGACTGTCTGGACAGGACCAACTGCGTCCAGACCTATCTCGGCTTGGACACGCTCAACGTGCAACTGGAGGCCCTAAAGATGGGCGGCAAGCAACAGAACATCTCGCGCTTCGAGGAGATTTTCCGCCAGATGTGGATTAACAATGGCAACGAGGTGAGCAAGATCTACGCCGGCACTGGCGCTATTCAGGGCGGCTCCAAGCTGATGGACGGGGCACGATCGGCGGCTAGGACCATACAGAACAATTTATTGGACAACTCGAAGCAGGTAAGTCTTGATTATCTCCGAAAATGAGCACGGTATCCCTTACATACTCCACCCTTCAGGAAGCCATTGATGTGCTGTTGGTTGGCTCTACGCTCAGCTCGGAGCTGGCCGACCGGGCCCGCATCCTGCTACCCTCGAACATGCTACACGCCCCCACCACTGTTCTAAGGGAGCTCTGCAAGCGCTACACCGAGTACGTGCGTCCCCGGCTGGCCCGCGTGGCCGTGGGTACTTATAACGTAAACGGCGGTAAGCATTTCCGCAGCATCGTCTTCAAGGACTCTCTGGCCGACTGGCTCCTCGACTGCCACGCTCTGGCCAGATCCAAGGCCCTCGTAGATGTCAACAATCCGTCGGAGCACACCGATCATCCGGTGGACATCTATGCCATTGGTTTTGAGGAGATTGTGGACCTCAATGCCTCCAATATCATGGCGGCGAGCACGGAGAACTCCAAGCTGTGGGCCGAGGAGCTGCAGAAGACGATCTCGCGGGACAATGACTACGTGCTGCTCACCTACCAGCAGCTGGTGGGCGTGTGTCTGTACATCTACATCCGGCCGGAGCATGCGCCGCACATCCGGGACGTGGCCATTGATTGTGTGAAGACAGGCCTGGGCGGTGCCACCGGCAACAAGGGCGCCTGTGCCATTCGTTTCGTCCTACACGGCACATCCATGTGCTTCGTGTGCGCCCACTTTGCGGCCGGGCAGTCGCAGGTGGCGGAGCGGAATGCCGACTACGCGGAGATCACTCGGAAGCTGGCCTTCCCCATGGGCAGGACGCTCAAGTCGCACGATTGGGTCTTCTGGTGCGGGGACTTCAACTATCGCATCGATATGGAAAAGGATGAGCTGAAGGAGTGCGTCCGCAACGGAGATCTTGCCACCGTCCTCGAGTTCGACCAGCTGCGAAAGGAGCAGGAGGCGGGCAATGTCTTTGGAGAGTTCCTTGAGGGTGAGATCGGCTTCGATCCCACGTACAAGTACGATCTCTTTAGCGACGACTATGACACCTCGGAGAAGCAGCGGGCTCCCGCTTGGACGGACCGTGTGCTCTGGCGCCGTCGGAAGGCCCTCGCCGAGGGAGATTTTGCCCCCTCAGCCTGGAATCCCGGCCAGCTCATCCACTACGGCCGGTCGGAGCTGAAGCAGAGCGACCATCGTCCCGTGATCGCCATCATCGATGCAGAGATCATGGAGATCGATCAGCAGCGCCGGCGGGCGGTCTTTGAGCAGGTGATCCGGGACCTGGGGCCGCCGGACTCTACGATTGTGGTCCATGTGCTCGATTCTGGGTCTGGACAGGGCGAGGAGGATGGTCCCACCATCTATGACGAGAACGTGATGTCGGCCCTGATTGCCGAGCTGTCCAAGATGGGCGAGGTTACCCTGGTCCGGTACGTGGAGGACACCATGTGGGTGACCTTCCGGGACGGAGAGTCGGCCCTGAACGCAGCCGCCAAGCGGAGCACCCAGGTGTGCGGACTGGAGCTAGTGCTGGAGTTGAAATCCAGCGACTGGCAGCACCTGGTGGACAGCGAGATAGAGCTGTGCACCACCAACACCATTCCGCTGTGCGCCAATCCCTCGGAGCAGGCACAGCTTCTGCAGGCCCTCACGCCCGAGTTACCGCAGCGGCCGAAGCAACCGCCTACGCGTCCTCCGGCCCGGCCGCCCATGCCCATGTCGCCAAAGAACTCGCCACGCCACCTGCCCCACGCCGGGGTCATCAGCATTGTGCCCAAGCCGGCCAAGCCACCGATGCCGCCGATGCCAGCTCAGCCGCTAACTCAGCCTCTAATGCCGGCACCCCTGCAGGCGCAGCAGGCACCGCCACGTCCGCCGGCCATGGAAAACAACACGCCCTCCTCCAAGTCGCAATCACCCACGGAACTGGCCTCCGTCAGTTCATCGACCTCCTCCTCTGGCAAGGCCTCGCCCACGGCTGCAGCAACACCGGTGAGCATCCTCTCCGGACCGCCGACACCGCCACGCCAAATGCAGAGTAAGCAGGCCACGCCAGTTTCCACGCCCACGCGTCAAGCACCGTCGCCCAAGGAGCAAATGCCGCCGGCGGCCATCGACACCGCGTATGAGACCGCCAGCAATATATACGAGGAGATCCAGGAGGATGTGCCGGCGCCAAGGCACCCTCCGCCGGCTGGACCGCCGCCAATGGGGCCGCCGCCGCCTCTGCCCAATCGACGCGGTCCGCCACCGATACCAAATAGGAGCGGCAATGCACCGCCGCTGCCCACGCGGCCCGCCAACAACTGAGTCCGCACATGGGGTGAGTGTGGATTAGGGATGTATGCCGAGATGGATCTACATGAAGATACTTCCTCTCGGTATGCATTCATAGTGTTGATGGAGTCCTTGAAGTGATGGCTAATTTGATTTCTTTATCCTTCCAGCTCGCGCTGTCTTGCACTCCGATTGCATTCCGAATCGCTGTATTTAAATGTTGAATATACTCGAATATATTGGGCCTGGAACCCCCGGCAATATCTGCACTCTGCATGGAATCTGCGTTACCTAGTGTGTTACACCTGTTTGATTGTTTCAAAGCCAACTCTAAACGTTAACTAATTTAACTAATTTAACTAATTAGTTGCATAGATGGAGAACCCCACAAAGAAGTCCTTGTTTTGCGCACTTTTTGTACTTGTTTAGCCCAAGAGACGTAACCAACTCCCACTCCCAGATTTGCCGAGGACGAACCAAAACAAATAATGAACTATATGAGCGACAAAAGTATTAAATTAATCTGCATAAATGTATAATGTTTAAATGAATTTTAGCCGTACTAGTCAATTTATGAAATAAATGCATTGTTAGAGTGGCAAAAACCCAATTGGGAACTGTGGCACTTCGTGTAACAGCAGCAAATGCTCCCAAAACAGCATATATATCCATTGTTATTGAACTAATATTGCGTAGATATTACCTATTTATTCCACAAACACACACTGTTAGTCGTTTGAGAGTTTGAGGCTCCTCCATCTTCCTTTGAGTTAAACAAATTAATGAAATTGCTTGAAATTGTTTAAACGTTGAAATTATACCTAAGACCGAATTAAACCCCGACGAAACACCATTAGCAATACCGAATATGTAATAATAAACAGTTGGAACGCATTAGAAGCGCCACTCCAACCACACGATACTCGCTAAAAGGATTTACTTGTTGAATTCTCCAAGAAAAACTACATATGTCATAATATATTGTTTAATGATCAATTATTTTTGGTTTTGGCTTGGCATTTTGAAACAGAAACTTAACTTCAAAGCTTGGAATAACTCTAGGAAGCGCATCTTCTAGTACATAATGGTGACAGCTTTAGAAGCCTCTGCCTCCCTAATGCTTCTCTAAAACCACTTGGGCATGGCATCGTGGGGCAGGTTCTTATGGTTGGGCAGTGCCGTGCACGGACGCTGCTGGCGCCAGAACTCCTGCCGCTTGTTGAGAAACTCCACCGCCTCGCGGGCATAGGTCGAGATGCTCTCGGTGTGGGTGTCGGCCCGCACCAGATCCGGGTGCAGCAGCAGCTTCTCCAGATACTCCTTGTCCACGCACAGTTCGCCCAGCAGCTTGCGGGCATTCCGTCGCTCCAGATCAGCTCGGCTGGGCTTCTGTCGCACCCTGGGCGTAGTCTCCTCTCCGGACTTGCCGCGCGACTTGCCGCTCTTCGGTGCCGAGGAGCCAGCAGCGGGAGCGCCTGGCGCTGGACCCGGCTTGGTGCCGATGGTGTTCTCGATGGCCTCCTGCGTTTTCTGTACGCCCAGGCGAAAGGAGGCCAACTCGGGACGAGCACGCAGGCCGCGATGGAAGAACATAAGGCTCTGCTCGAACTGACCCAAGTAGTAGAGGGACTCGGCCTTCTGATATATGGCCCTTATGTTGTTCTTCTCCTCGCCCAGAGCTGTCTCCGCATCCTGCAGGGCCTTGGAGGCCTCGCCCAGCAGCAGGTA
This sequence comes from Drosophila greeni, assembly GCA_018874515.1. Classification (NCBI taxonomy): domain Eukaryota; kingdom Metazoa; phylum Arthropoda; class Insecta; order Diptera; family Drosophilidae; genus Drosophila; species Drosophila greeni. Next base: position 64 of record JAEIIM010068431.1, on the reverse strand, counting down.
GCACTTGCTGCGCGAGATGAGGGCGTTGATGTCGGTGCCATTCAGCTCCAGGGCCTGCAAAGAG
>JAEIIM010068425.1:0-14432 GCA_018874515.1 Drosophila greeni | reverse complement strand
ATATCTCTGCAGCAGCAACAACAACAGCAATGAAAACTACTGGTCAGTCGGTCTCACTAACTGTGGTTCCCAGATCAACGCCACCAAATACCATTTTCGTAGTCCTTAAGCCACGATCCTAGCATGTATGCACAGTCTAACCGACTAATCCGTAGAATCAGCTCGACTCTATATTAGCATCTGCAACGAGTCACTAACCCGCTAAACGGCTTGAAAATTTGATTCAAAAACACTTTTACAACACTATTTGTTAAACACCACAAGTCCCGAAATTAAGAACACCACCCTCAACCCCTTTATGGTCTCAATTTTAATGTAGTTCTGTAGCACTAAGTATTTATCTAGTTATGGTAATATTAATATTTGGTTTTCCACTCCGCCTAAGCTGCTCCCCTGAACTAAACTCTTTACCCTGTATGTAGTTTGTGTCATTTTCCAGCACTCGCCAGAGTGCAGGAAAGTGTCCCTGCGTAACCGTTCTTTCCTTGTTTTTGGCACCCCTTGGCACAAAATTCCCAATGGCTAAATGGCTGGATGAGCCACAAAAAAAAAATAAAAAACAAACAAAAACTTATACACCTTCACCCCACACCCACTCACACCTACCACCCAAAAGTGACACTTACACTCCTGAAATCCCCACGTTAATTGCATGAACTAATCTAGAGCAAACAAAAGATTTACACCTGCATGGGGGAAGCAAAAAGCCTCACAAGTTGGCTATATGTCAGCGGATGTATTGTTATTACTTAGTTTATGCGGTGTAGCTTAAACAATGGAAGCTTCAGAGCTGTCATTACTGCAAGAGACTACATGAATTGGACACCGCATAAACGCAGTGATATGTACGTACATCACATACCGTTATGACCCACAATCGGTGATTTGTACGACACTCGCTTAACAATCGCATGCACGTGCCTGGCCCATAACCGTTAAATTTGCATTCAAGAAAAAATCCAAAAGCCGAAAAGCACAAATTCGAAATGTATTCGTCATTGTCATCTGTGTCTGTACGTATGTATGTACATATGTATGCATATTTCTTGCAGGCTTTAAGAGACGCGGATATAAAAACAAGAACAATTAACCAGAGCACACATCCAGAAACAACAACAACAACAGCAAGAATCACGAACGACCGTACACCAACTCCATAACAACACAAGCACACACACTCCCCCCGACACATCACGCAGAAAAAATACAAAGCGAATCTGCCGCCAATCTGACATCTCTCCGACTGCCACAGTTTCTCCTCGCTTCCGTTTCCCCCTTTCTTTTCGTGCTCTGTACTCTTTGTGTGTGTGTGTAGTTGTAGTCGCCGCCATGCTGCTTCGCATTCCTCCTGCGCCCACGCTGTAACTGTATTATCATCCAGCTGATCGTTTTGCTGCCACATCTTAGTATTTGTTTGCGCACATTATCCCTTCTCCTCCTTTCCAATCAACAATATTGACACTGTACCGTTTTATTTACGTCATTCTTTAATTTTGTTTTTTCTTTGAAACAACAAAAAATATACTCTTATTTCTGCGCGCACACACACCCACTTGGTCAACAGCTCCGCAAGTGCCCAATAATCAGGGTATCCTGCCCGGCTGGATGTGGGGCCTAACGAACAGATTCTTCTAGAATCGAGAGGACCTCGATCGTCCCTGTGCTCGTGTGTTGTGTAGCCTGTGTGTCCAGTTGTTAAGTTGCCAGCATTAAGCTATACCCAGTTGTGTGTATATCCATCGCCCGCTTGAGTGATCTCTGTCTGAATATATAAAGCCATCATCAAACAAACCAATCGAAACATACTATATAAACATGCCACGCCCACGATCTGCGCCGCCTGCCGAAACGCCAAACCAAGCCAAATATCAAGAAATGAACGAACGAACTCACAGAGTGAAGAGTATGTTAACAATTATTTTTATTTGATTCTCCCCCTTAAGTTAAGTTAATTTTTTATTACATATTTTAAAAGTTTGAATTCTCGCACAAAAAAAGTATTGGAGTTTCTTAATACATATCCCTATAGCTTAGATGTACGTCTTTTCCGCACAGACTTACCCTAAAACTTACATAGCTAATCATAAAACTTAACTAACTTGTAATTCTTACATCGCTTTACCCCTTATAGCCGTTGGCGATCATCAATCCAACGACGAGCCCTTCGAGCCGGAAACGGCCGAGCGAACCGGAAATGGAGCCATGTCCCCGAACCAACTGACGAGCAACTCCGCCGTTAACGCTGTGATCACCACCATCCTGATGTGCCTCGTGTCCAAGTTCATCGTTAGCTAAAAAAGAGCCACACAGATCCTAGTGACCCGTAGGCAGTGCATTTTGTCAACCGTAGGAACAAAGAAATAAATAATAACAACTCGAGTAAAGTTTCTAAAATTTTACCGCATGTTGGGCACCGAGAAATCGCTTGAAATTCAAATGCGTAACGTCATACATAATATCGAATACGATGACAAGGGAAATTCAAATTGAAACAGAATATCAATTGTAAATTGAGCTATCAGCATGTGAAACAGGTGCCTTATCAAATACGTTTGTTGTGTAAATACAAAAATCAGCCCTAACTATAATAAAATAGTTTTTAACATTCCGCATTCTAACGACAAGCGACAGCCAGCCGATATCAGGAGTCGTGTCATAGCAGAAATTCTTTACGTAGTCAACTTTTTTGGTAATGACAAATTGCGATATTAAATTTAACGAGCCATATGCAATGAATTGGAGAATCAGACCAAACAAGCTAAAATCTAATACTGAACGATTAAACCCATTGAGAGAACGTACTTTAGTTTAGGTCTTATTGTTAATGTGTGCACGAGTGCGGTGCGAACCGATTCGGCAGACACTGTATATGTTTTAAGTTTTACGAAACGATGCGTGACTCGACTTGACCATAAACTAATATAAAAATCATCATCGAGTACATATGATTATTATATAAGTGATATTTAAGCCAGTCCCTTAAGCGATATTTGTTCGGGTTTAATATTTAAAACCGAAATATTATTTAACTTACGTATTATTATGTGTAATTTTATTTTGTATACCATAAATGTACGCTGAAACGAGAGAAACTGAACAAACAAGAAACGAAAATAACAAAATATAAAAATAAACAAATCGTAAATCTAATGACTGAAACTAAATTTTTATTTTCGAAGCCGTATGTGCAAACAGTTAATTTGCTAGGCTTTCGCTTAACAACTTAGGGATTAGAATCGGCTTCTAGCTGAGCGTACAGCTCTGCAAGTCGGTCTTCCTTGTGCGGCGAAGCCTTTGTCGTAGTATTGACACCCACGGTCTGGCCTCGCCTGGTGAAACCTGAAAACAGCCAGCCAAAATAATGGGATTCTGAGTAAGATACGAGGAAGGAAGGTTAGATTGAGGATCCTTGACATAATAATAATTTACTTTTAATTTTATGCTGATCCCCTTTCTCTCTGATGTTATCTAGGGGGGCTTGAGTGGTCGGCTTGTCAGCCGGATTGGGCTCGCGAGTGGCCTCGTCGGGGATTCCCAAATATTCACGCTCGGTCTTAATATCGCGCATTACGTGTACTGCGTGTGATCCTAATACGGGTATATAGGCTGATGGATTCGAGCACGGCTCTGTTTTCGGCACGAGAGCTGATGTAAGTGTCTCTGGAAGGATACGAAATATGTAGGCTTGTTTAACTATTATTATTTGATCTATACATACCTCCAAAAAAGTTCTGTCTGAGCTGAAAGGTTTTTAGGATGGCGCCGTATTCGGCCATCTGCCGCTTTAACTTTTTGATCTCCTCCTGTTCGCTTGGCTTGCCCTTCTGTGCTTTGCCATCGTTACTGGAATCTGAGCAATTGTCGCTGTCGCTTATAGTAATGGACTCCACGGGTGGAGGAGAGATAACTTTACAGTCGGCATTATCGTCGTCGCCGCCGGCGCCACCACTTGTGACGATAGAGTTGGCGCACTGCACCATAGGAATGCCCGAGCGCTTTCTGAGCCGCCGAAAGCGGACTGTGAGAGTACGCCCATTCAGGGGACAGCTGACCAACTCCCTGAATGCAGTTGTGGCAGCCTCAGGGGAGGCGTAACGTACAAAGGCGTAGCGAGCGCGCTTCTCGCGCTTCAGCACGCCGATGTCCACCCTTAGAGCGTTGATAAAGCAGGCCTTTATGGCCGATGTGGTCATGTTGAACGGTATGTTGCTTACATACAAGGAGCACGGATCAATGAAGTCGGCCTGCTCCTCGTCCGAGAAGTGTTTATGCTCTGCCTGTAAAAATCCAATTCCGAAGCGTACCTTGTTTATGTCGGCAATGGCTGCCTCGACATCGGCGCCGCTCTTGAGGTACACCAGGCAGTTGCGGGGAGCCACGCTGTACGGCATGACCACATCGCGAATATCTTTGGACAAATCAGTTATCATGGAAGGTGTGATCTCTGGGTCCGGGAAGCGGACGACGAGCACCACGGACGCGGTATTTTGTCCCGGTTTAAAAGTCAGCTCGCGCTCTAGGGCAAGAGCTTTCATTGTGTCTTCGCGGCGAGACTTGGCCTGTTCGCGGCGCGAAACTTTTGTGTGTGAAGTCTCTGCCGGGGATACTACGAGATGGATACATTGACTTTCAACTAGATGGTTGTTAACTTACTCTGCTTGTTGCCATTGACGCTCTTGTCTAGCTCGAGGTCGATCTCAGAGGTCTGACACCACGAAACAAGCTGACTGCCGGCCAACGTTGGATGGAACATGAACGCATCCAGCGATACGTTGCTTGTGTACGGGGCAACATGTGTGGGTTCCGACGTCACTGAATTGCCATGCTCTTCTAACTTATCCCGATCCTCGGTGGTGTCTACGCGCTTCGGGTCTGGCCCATCTCCAGTCTCGGGAGCCGTCCGTTTCGAATCCATAGTTCGATACAAAAATAAAAACAAAATTCACCAACCTACATATACGTGTTCCTAGTAAATTGTGCTTAGAAAAAATACAATTCACTAGAAGGTGTTTATCTACCGAATGTAAGTAAAATAATGACTATGAGAAGTAGTAAACAAACTGACACTACGTCCAGGCTCGCTCCATGGCCTGCTTATTCGAACAGCTGCTCAGTGTTTGGTATCCACAAGTAGTGTGGCCAGCCCACCCGACGAAACAGCTGCATTCGCAGTCGTTACATCAAAATAAAATGTGTGCGGCTATTCTTAGGAGCTCAAAATTTCTAAGTCTAAGGTCCTTGGCGCCTATATCTCACCTCCAAAGTCTGCAGTAAGTAGTTAGTTACCCATCTCCACCGGTTTAACCACCATTTCAATTCAGCACAAGCTCCGCGCTCTGCAAGTGGCGAAATGTTGCATCCGGCGATGTAGAGCGGAAGCTACTGTACGGTGATAAGCTGGCGGAGAACTACAAACTGATCTATCGGGCCCCCATCGAGAGCTATGTGACCTGGACCAAGAACATATCCACGGCCACGACCTCGATTCTGGCTTTGGTGGCCGCCTATCATTGGGCCACCACCTGGCAGGTCGTCAACGTTGTCCAGAAGATGGACATAGCCATACTCGTGTCTGAGGAGTCGGATTTGTACTACTTCCTGGGGGGCTTTGTGCTAATCAACCTGGCGATACGCACTTTTGTGGCCAAGTACCCATTGAGGATCTACAAGAGTCCCGAGAAGTAAGTCCGCAATATTGCTATTTCCATGGGAATTCCTTAACTTTGTCCTCTTTTTAGATACGTGGCTGTTTACGGCTCCCAGCTGCCCGTGGGGACAGTGAAGCACTATTTCGAAAAGGGAGAAATCTCTGAATACAAAAATTTCCTGAATCCTTGGAGCCATATTATGTACAAACTGGGGAATCGCTCGTCCATGCTGCTGGTCGACTACTTCAAGACGCCCTCGGAGTTCCACCAGCTGTTCGCGACTAAATAACAGACGTTGCTTTTTAGTTCATGTTGTAAATTGTTAAAAAAAATATATATATTTAAAAATAAAAAAATGTAAGCAAATTCGCGGAGTTGCCGGATCGTGAAATGACCCGCACCAGGGCTGGTATATTTTAACGGCCCATGTACGGTCATACTGAGTTCCACGTGCAGCGCTAGAAATATGGAACTCAAAAAAATGAAGCCTCTGGAGGATGATTCGGTGGATACGAGGAGCAGTGATGAACCGGCCCGGAAGCGCCGCAATCCGTTCAACACGCAGCGGCTAAAGGAGGAGAAGGAGCGGCGCCAGAAGAAGCGGGCGCGCCTCATCGTCCGAAACATCAGCTACAAATCGACCGAGGAATCGGTGCGGGAGCACTTTGGGCAGTGGGGAACGCTAGAGGATGTCCACATTCTGAAGCGAGGCGATGGCAAGATGGTGGGCTGTGCCTTTGTCCAGTACGAGACCATCAACCAGGCCACCAAGGCTATTCTACACTCCAATGGCAAGGAGCTGCTGGGGCGCAAAATATTCGTGGACTGGGCCTTGGGCAAGGATGAGTATGTGGCCAAACATCCCAAGGAGGAGCCGAAGGAAAAGAAGCCCAAGGTGGAGGTGAAGGATGAAGGCGCGGAAGAGGAAATCAAGGTGGAAAGCGAAGAAGACGAAGATGGCGACGAGGAGGAAAACTCTGAGGAAGATTCGGAGGCGGAGTCTGGTGAAGATGACGCTGAGGACGATGACGGAGACAGCGATGAGGAAGATGATGAGGATGAGGACCAGAAAGAAGACAAAGACGAATTAAAATCAAAGCTAGATATTAAAAATGTCAAAAAAGAGAAGCAAATTTCCAACGACGTCCAACAAGGCTGCACGGTTTTCATCAAGAATGTACCCTTCGACGCCGAGGACGCGGATCTGCGAAAGGTGTGCCGAAAGTTTGGACTGGTCAATTATGCCATCATCAATCGTCAAGCCGTGTCTGGTCACTCCAAAGGCACAGCCTTTGTGAAGTTCAAGGCGAAGGAATCGGCGGATCTCTGCCTGCAGGCTGGCACCGAGTTCAAGCTGATGGATGAAGTGCTGGATCCCCATCCAGCGCTCAGTCGTGAGGAGATGAAGTCGAAGCAGTCGCAGGAGAAGAGCAAAGACGACGTTGGCAAGGATTCTAGGAACCTGTATCTGGCCAGAGAAGGTCTTATCATGTCCGGATCTAAAGCAGCCGACGGAGTTTCCGCCTCCGACATGACCAAGCGCCATGAACTGGAGCAGGTTAAGACCCAAGTGCTGAAGAACTTAAACCGGTAAGGTTGTAAATCATTCCAACTGATAAATATCTAATGCATCCCTTTACTCTCTCTTAGATTTGTTTCCCGAAACCGGTTGTCCATCCACAATCTTCCCCAGAACTACGACAACGAGAAGCTAAAGCAAATGGCTCAGACTTACACTGGTTTCCGTCCCCACGAGTGTCGAGTAATGCGGGATCCGAAAATAACGCCAGAGCATCCGCAGGGCAAGTCCAAGGGTTTCGGATTCCTATCCTTTGACACACACCAAAGAGCCTTAACCGCTCTGCGAAAGTTGAACAACAATCCCAGCATTTTCGGAAACCAACACGTAAGTTTATTCCTGGTTATAACTCTACTTCAATTGCTTATCTTTAAACCCTTCTGATTAGCGTCCCATTGTGGCCTTCAGTATAGAGGATCGAGCCGTGCATAAGGTGAAGGAGAAGCGCACCGAACGCTCCAAGCTGAACAATCCCACATACCAGGCCAAGCAGCAACAGCGCAAGGAGCGTCGCCAGCAGCAGCGGAATGGCAAGAAGGCCAAACCACCAGGCCCCCAAACAGACAACAAGGCCAAGCTGCAGAAGCACATAAAGAAACTGGAGGCAACGCGGGCTGCCAAGGTCGAAGGCAAGGCCAAGGAGCAGAAGCAGCAGGACAGCGATGTGCAGAGCGATTTCGTAGGCGCGGCAGCCAAGCCGGGCACCTCGCTGAAGATGCGCTCCAAGAAAAAGATCATGGAGCAAGCCCAGGAACACATGAAACGGGTGAAGACAGAGAAGCGCAAGCAGAAGAACAAGAAGATACGGGAATCCCACCTGGCCGAGCGCAAGGCCAACAATCGACCCAAGCAGGGACGCAAGAAGGAGAAGGATGAACTGCAACCCCTAATTAATAAGTACAGAAAGATTTTCAGTGGCAATCAGGAGGGCGGCGGTGTCAAGGGCGTCACGGGAGGTAAAATTAAGAAGCCCAAGCGTACGAAGTGGTACACCGAGTAAAGTTCCCCTGTCTAGGCTTAGGATTTGTTTTAGCAATAAAACTGTATATGAAAAACCAATCCAGGTATCAATCAGGTAAATTCCTGGGATTTTAGGTCAGCCATCTGCTGTCGGTATGATTCTACCTGAACAATAAGGCGTATATATAGTCCGCGGGATGAAGCAAGCTCATCAGTATTGCCTAGCAGTGCCTCTGAAGCGTTTCGAACGCTATAACTTGAATACCTCCTCCAAGAAGATGGCTCCTCGAGAGAAAGTTGAATTCGTTCTGGTCCGCCTGGCCTATGCGCCGCACATGTAAGTACTGAAAAGAGTTTAGGGAGGAGATCACCAGGAACTTATTAGATGGAACTCCTTTCCACAGTCATCCGATGTATCCACACATCAGCTACCAGATCCGAAAGCATCCGCCAACGGGCTCGGTCATCCAGGTCCGCGATTGGTTCGAGCATGTCATGATGCGGGAGCGCTCCAAGCTACCGCCGGATGTCAATCTACGCTATGCCGAGTGGCGCATCATCACCGGCGACGCGAATCTGTTCAGTGTGGAGAGCTATCGCTACGACAAGATCATGCTGGTGCTGGGCGAAGAAAACATATCGTGGGTGTTCTACACAAACAACGCTATGGAACGGCGTATCGAGGGTAGCGCCTGCTTCCCCGTCAGCTACTGCGGCTGCTGCCTCAACAACCAATATCTGCAGATTTTGGCCAAGATCAAGCAAACTTTGTCACGGAGGAAGATTCGATAGAATAAAGAGATTTAAATACTAATGGAAACAAGAGTTTATGTTAAGATGAACGCATTCTTTCATATTTCACTATTTGCTAGCAGCTGTGCTTTTACTCCAGCCAGTGGAAGCGAGAGCCGTACTTGGCCGGTGGCTTGGGGTAATCCTCGGGCAGACCTGGAGTGGCGTCGGGATAGGAAATCTTCTCTTCCTTTTTCGGGGGGTCGCGAGCGGACTGGATGACCTGTTAAGGGAATGGGTTAAATCGGCGATTTAAATAGTTTGTAGTAAGAACTCACCTTGGCCCTGGCAAAGTAGCCGTAGGAAGGACGCTCCCAGTCGAAATTATCCTTAACGCACTTGTCGAACACACCCTGCGTCTTGCGGCAGCTGCACAAAAATAGCAGAACATGTGCTATACAGCTCCAAACCTTATTGTTCTCCAAACACTCACTGTGAAAACGCCATGGTACCGCTGCTCTTGTCCAGGCAAGTGGCGTACTGCATGAACTCCTCATGACAGGTCTTCTTTACCTTGCGGAAAAAATCCAGGGCGCAGTTGGTCACAGCCTTGCCCTCCGCCAAGCAGGCTCGCGGATCGTCCAGCTCCTGTCTGCAGAGCATGAACTCCTGCAAATTTACATGGAAAACAAAACGTAAACAAACCGAGGACGGTGCGTTTTGAGGTTAGGTTATATAACTTAAGCGGTAGGATTTAGTGGTCTCCGCCGGTTCCAGCTCCTGTTGGAACTGATTGTCAGTTGGGCTCTGCCATTGGGAGAATCTAGGATACGGTGGTAATATACTAACATTGTTGGCTTGCTCGCATTGCTTGCCCAAATGAAAGGCGCCCGCTCGCAGAGCCGCCGACGAAAGATTTAGTTCCTGGGTGTCCAGCTCCGCCTCCTCGGGCAGTGTTGTGTTGTTGGTGATGACCATTTTGGCGTTGCGTTTGAATGCGTTCTACTCAATGCCCTGTAAATGGTTTGGAATTATAAAAAACCTCTAAATAGTAAACTTTTGTGGCCAAAATTTACGTTTGCCTACAACACAACAGCTGTTTTTTGTGGTCCAGGGCTGCGATAACTTAACTGTCACTCTGACTTTAACGATAGGCCGACAACCACACAAGTAACAATTAATCGATAGTCGGCTCTCAAATTCAATTTTCGAAAAAAAAATTGTACTAAAATATTTGAAAATGTTTTATTTTATTTTCCACGTTATTTCTATATTTTTTACCGTCGCGGCAGCTCCCGGCAATTCAAAAGACGTTAACGTTAAAGGTATCGTTACCGACCTGATCGAGAACTGGGAGCCGCCGTTTTCTTACCTGAAAAGTCGCGGCTACCTGCCGGAGGATTTGCCGTCTGCTCCTGTTTTACAGGATTTCCAACAGCTGCTGCAGGGGAATGCAGGTAAGGAGCTCCCTCTTAAAAAGGATTCCAAGCGAGAGTTGGACCAAAAGAAAAATGAACATGATGATCGCTCTGATGACGGGGCAAGGATCAAGAATGACGAGCCTCAGGACCTGAAGACTATGTTCCATAATTTGTTCAGCTCCGACGGTGAATATGCGTCGGATAAGCTCAAGTCCAAGCTGAACGTGGACTGGGACTTAAATGCCCTAAAAAATTCTGCCCAAGAGAGTGCCGCGAAGTATCTCAAAGATCTCAATAACCCAAACAAACAGCCGGAAAAAGAAGATGATCAATTTTTTAAGGACTCTTTGGCTCAGGAACCTCAGCATGAAGAACCCACAGCCGAGGAAGCTCAACTTAAGGAGCCTGTGCCCCTCAACGGTCCCAAATTTCCCAGTGACTTGCCCAAGGTTCTGAAGAGACTGGCGATGTGGAGACCCAAGAAGGAAAGCAAGCCAGAAAGTCGAGAGAAGTCTTCCTAGAACCAGCACCTGGGAAATCGTTATTATTAAAAGTTGAGTTGTGAAATGGTTTAATTAATTTGGGGGAGGCTGGCCTGTGCCAGAAGCAGACGTGATTGAGCCGCCGCCAATTTGATATTCATGGCTGTCTGGTTAATCGCAGTCATTAGCAGATGAGACGGAAACCCGTTTATTGGGCGAGCCGCTGCGCCTGAGTTAGTATAAAAGCCCGCTGGCCATTGGTTCATTGTTTCAATCTATTTGCTGCTCTAATATAATGCTGAAATACGTGAGTTTTGACTGAAACTGGGTTTGATTTCAAATAAATAAAACAAAATACATCCGCCTCCAGGCTGTTGTCTTTGCCCTGCTGGTGACTCTGGCCAGCTGCAATGAGGAGGACTTTAATGCCGTGCTCCTCAAAGCGGAGAACCATCAGAATCTGGACGGAGCCGGACAATTCAACCACGAGACCAGCGTCAGCAACGGCATCCAGGTGAAAGCCCAGGGCAACGTGAATGGCATTCAGGGCGAATACTTTCTGCCCGGCGAAGATGGCAAGCAGATCCGGGTGACGTACACAGCAGATGCTACGGGCTTTCATCCCAAAGTGGAAGAGTGATCGCGTGACCTTGGCTATATGTATGATTTCGAGTTAAAATATAAAATATTCTTAGTACATATTTACGACGCTGCTGTTTGTCATAATGCGTGCAATGCAGTGTTGTTATTTGCTCACAATTAAACGTTAGCAGCTTTGTGATGCACATAATTTATGACCTCAGAGGATCGGGGGCAGCAACAGCAACAGGTTACACAGGAATTCGGGAGCCGGCGACTTACATGCCCGTCTCTGGGTATTTAAGCCCTTGGCCTGGTTTTGGGGGGCAGCAGTTGAATCGTCTCTCCGCTTATAGCATGTTCCAATACGTAAGTTGGTGATCCTTGAGATATCCTTGAGCTCACTTTCATCCTCCTACAGTTGGCCTTTATCCTGCTGATTGCTGCCTGTGTGGCCACCGATGACGATGCCCACGCCCATGTGGCAAAGCAGTACAAGAAGGAGGACGGACATGGCAAGTTCTCGTATGGCTTTGACATAACCAATGGCATTGGTGCCGGCGAGGCTGGGGATGAGCACCAGGTGAACGGCGAATACCACTTCATTTCGAAGGAAGGTCTGCCGGTTAAAGTCTCCTACACGGCCGACGAGAATGGCTATCATCCGCACGGGGATCTGCTGCCCACGCCGCCACCCACTCCCGAGGCGATCCTACGGGCTCTGGCCTATATTGATGCCCATCCCAAGAGGCAGGAGCCGCGTTCTGTTCATCATCAGGCTCCTCACTCGCATCTTGTGCATCCTCAGCCGCCACGTTCCCATCCAGTGCACTCTCAGCCGCCTCGTTCCCATCCAGTCCATCCTCAGCCACCTCGCCCAGTGCATCCAACGGTTAGTCCCCATGGTCATCATCGCCTCCACTGAGTGTCCCTAGGTTTTAAGATCCCGCAAATGCGTCGCTGATTTCCTTCCCCCATTCCCGATTGTACAAATAAAAGGTTACGACGCAACTCTCAGCCATGTAATCAATGGAAAATGGGTGCAGGAGTGGGCGTGGCAATGGCTGTACATAAAATACGCATTGTCATTCGCATAATAAGAACCCCGGGCGGAAATGGGCCCAAGGCGGCGAAGGGACTTCCTCGCCGGAAGGGAGGCCATTCGAGGCCATTGTTAAGTGTTAAATTCAAATATGGACTCGCCCATTGTGCGCGACCATTGGAATATGTTACGGAAATGACAACTTAAATGGGTGCTGTTCCCATTTTGCCCCATTTTCCCCCACCATCCGGTTATCCTTGGCAAAAAACACTTTGCTGCATGATGGTTATATAAATGCAATTGGCATCATCACATACAAAGAGGCATACATAGAGACGAACGTGGGGATCCCTTACAGCTTGGCACTGCCCACCGGCTGTCCGTTGCCAGTACGCGTCAGTTCCATGTCCACCGAGGGCTGGTTCACGAGTTTTCGAACAGCATCGAACTTGACGTTGTTCTTGTCGCGAACCAAATCGAAGATGACACTCTCGCTGGTGGTGATCACGCAGCCCGCTTGACGCAGGCGATCCAAGGCCAGATCCCGATCCTGATTAAGCCTGGAGGAGCAGCAGTCCGCCACAATGTAGACGTTGATGTTCTGCTCAAGGAGATCGATGGCGGTTTGCTCCACGCAAATGTGGGACTGTGGGGAAAAGGGAGTTTTAGTTTGGAAAAATCTTTAATTATTTGAAATACTTTTGCATACTTTTAGGCTCATTTTAGAGTGATTTCATAACCACTTCAGATCTAAAAATTATTTTAAAATATCACGTATACGATCTTAACCCACCTCTAGTCCATACAACACCACATCCTCGGGCTTGTCGTTAAATATACCCTTGATGACTGCCTTAACTTCGGGAGTAAACATGCTGAAGAGCGTCTTGCCGGTCACCAATTTGGCATGGCTCACATCCAGCTGGGACACGGTCTTGCCCAGTTTTTCCGGATAGTGTTCCGTGACAATCAGCGGCACGTCGAGAGCCTTTCCCGCCTTGTTCTGCAACGGATTACGGGGGGTTAATCTGAGTGTTCAGATAGAGATCAATCAAAGTTCAACTCACCAGCTTGTCGACATTCTTGACCATGTTGTCGAAGAGCGGCATTCCCGGTCGGAACTTTTCCTGGATGTCGCACAGCAGGAAGAGGGTTTTCTTCGGGTTCAGATGACAGCGTCGCAGGGCCATTTTGTCCAGTAAATATTTATAAAAACTCCGGCGAACGTATACGCAATTTTCACCTGCTAATTAAATCGATTTATTGCAACAGCTGCAGGCTGCCAGGGCTGCCGTTAGTGATAAGTGATAAGCAGCTGGCGTTATCGTCGATAGTTTGCTATCGATCTAGGTCGTGGGCGCGCAATATTCAAATTTGAGCTGAGCTAGACAGATGCTCCTGCTGGGCTCTAAGTTAATTAAAAAGCTCACATAATCCTCATTTAATTTAACTTTGCCCAAGGCGACATCATCAAGTAAATAATTACTAACCTGCCGTCGCCGCCCCGTCTCACCTGCGCCTAGGCCAATGGCAATTAAGTCGAAGCTGCCGCCGTTGCCGCCGCCGCACAGCCAGCAGATTTATATTCATAAGCCACGGCAGACCTGGGAATCTGCAGGCATTTATAAATGAATTCCTCGCCCAGGACCAGGTCCAGACCCAGACCCAGGCCCGCTCCCGCCCACGACATTATAGTAATGAAGCCACCGCCACATCCCAGTCAATTTCAATAACGCAATCAAATGCGTGCAGTTTCAAAAACCACAAATGCCTCCATCCTGCGAACCGAATGCCATTGACATGGCCGAAATGAGTGTCCCAAGTCCAGGCCAGTCCGGCAATGGCCATATATTGGGCATTCCCAGCACGTAGCCTCGATGGACCTCGATACTCGTACTTCTTCTGCGGGGCCAAAAAGGAAGCCCCCGATAATGGCCATGGCGAGTCGCATGCATATTTCAGTAATTTGCGCTGCCTTTTGTGTGCTCC
>JAEIIM010068400.1:0-19057 GCA_018874515.1 Drosophila greeni | reverse complement strand
TCAGGCTTCTTGGTTTCAACAATCTCCTCTTCGGAAATCTTCTCCGCCGTGATCTCAGAAATTTCTCCCTTCTCGGACTTCTTGTCGGCATCCTTCTCGTCTGGCTTCTGCGGTTTAGCTTCCAGTTGTTCTTCATCAATGGATTGCTTTTCCAAAGCCTTACCCTGCTCAGGTTTAGATTCAGTGTCCGCTACCTCAGGCTTCCTGGTTTCATCAATCGTCTCTTTAGAAATATTTTCCGCAGTTTTTTGGTCGATATTCTCGTCTGCTATTTGCGTGTGAGCTTCAAGTTGTTGTGTCTCGAGAGCTTGGTTCTCTAATGATGTTGCGTGATCAACAGTGTCTTTTTGATGAGATTGATTTCCAAGAAGATCTTTTAATTCCTCAGAAATACTAAGAATCTTCTGCGTAATAACTTGAACTTTTCCTTGGATGACTGCCGTATTCAGAGGCCCCTGTTTTTTCTCGATATGGTCATATTCGCTAAGTAATAATGTTTTGATTTCCTCTATTTTCGGTTTAATAGTTTCGATTTTTTCGTCTACAAGGTCGTCAAGAATAATGAAAATATCCATAAGGTTTTGCTGCAAGCTAACCATTTTTTCAGATGATTTGTCCACATGCTGATCGAATTGAATTTTTTCCGAAATTCTTTCCAAATTAACCAGTTTTGGCACTAGGGAAGATGGCTTTATAGACATGTGCTGGTCGTCAATTAGCTGAATTGCTGCTTTAGTTAATATCACGTTGGTTTTTATTTCTTTCACATATATTTCGATTATTTGCTGAGATGCTTCAGGAAAGGCATCAAAAAGACTCTCAATAAATGCTTCGACAAGTTCCTTGTCTGGCTGATCCTCCGGAGGCTTTCCATCATAGGTGTGAACTATATGCTCTCTTAATTTAAATATTGATTTTGACACCTTGTTGGAGTCGGCAATATTTTCGATAATATCTTGGCTTTCTGCAATGATAGTCTTCATTGTGTCGTTATCAGTATCGCTGCCAAGTGCCTGAGACAAGTCTGATAGTTTTTCGGTTAAATTCTCTAAAATTGCTTCTGGAGAACTTTTTTGAGCAACAATCTTAGATGGTTCTTCGTGGTGCTTTTCTTGTGCCGAGTCCCTATTAATTTTTGTATCGTCCAATTGCGACGCTTTAATGTCTTTCGTTGACAATTCCTCTTTGACATGTTCAGTTACTCCCAGGATTTCTGATTCCGATAGCTTTTTAGATTCTATTTCAAATGCATCTTTTTCGTGAGGCTTGATTTCTTCAAGAGTATCAGAATCAGTTTGCTTTGCTTGCTGTTTATTTTCCATATATTCTTCCGATACTTTTGTATCAGGAGCCACAACTTTGGCTCTTTTAGGTTCTGGTCCAATATCTTCTTGGCTTTCAGCGCTTTCTTCAGTCTTAAAGTCTGAACCTAAGACCGATTCCGAAGAAGAAATATCCGGCTGCCTCTGCAACTCGTCAAGGAATACGTTTAGTTTGCTAAGCTTGTCTTGTAGAATATTTATCTGAAGGTGCAAAGTATCTATGAGAGTAACTTGCTTTGCTGTTATTTGTGTCAGTTGGGGTTGAGAAAGAATTTCGTTCTCGATTTGCACAAGGATTGCCTCGAGTTGAGCAATATCGTCCGTGTTTTCCTCGAGCAAGAGGAGACACTGGGGATTATTTGCCTGAAGACCCTCTTCGATTTCGGTGAGGAAGGCTTTGCCAGACGAAACGCTTTCAATGATTACACTTATATCGATTGGCACCGTAGGTTCAACCGAAATTTGAGACAACGCCTTTAATTCAGCAGTAATAGAATCCATTTCTTGCAGGAGTTCAATAACGCGAATGGTACTGTCATTGTTTTCAATGAAATCAAAAACGCTTACTAAGCTGCTTTGCGTTTTTAAGAGTCCACCCAGAATTTCATTGCTGACCTTTTCGGTAACTTCATTCAGGCTACGAAAAGCTGACATCAGACTAGTCTGCAATTGTACAATTACCGCCGAAGACTTATCAATATCAACGGTTGGTTGAGCGGCTACGGCTGAGATAGACTGAACTAGATTTTCAATGGGTTTCTTCAAAGTTGAGAGCACTTTGTGATCTACTGCTTCTTGGCGGTCGCAATAGACAATGAAATTATTGAATGCCTTCGCAATTTTTCCAAACATTTCCTGTGCAAGCTGGGTCTCTAGAATGGGTAGAGAAAGCAATATGTCTTCAAACGCACTCTCAACGTTTTCCAAGGAGTCCACCAAGCCGGACTCATAGGTATGGACTAGCGATTCCTTCAATCTAAACATGGTGCGGGCTATTTGCGCTTGGGCTAGAACAGTTTCTTGCTGAACACCTTCCGTGACAAGAGCAGTTTGAATATTTTGCAGATCTGACTTTAGCTGTCCCATGATTTCGGCCACTTTCTGGAGCTCCTCGCTGGAGTCAGTCTGCGTGACATCGAGACATGCCTGAAGCTGTTTAATGCCGCTTGCTACACCTTGTTGTATGTCAAATACCTCCACCGTAGCATCCTCTTCAACAACAGCCACATTCTGAATATGATCGGAAACGGTTTGCTTATGTCCAACACTCTTCAGATCCGAAATGTCCTCCTGCGTTGATAAGTCAGTTACATTTTCCAGCACCTGCGTGTCAATCTGTTCGCAATACTGTCTTACTTCTCGGAGTGGAGTAGCCAATGTCTTAAGCTTCGCAAGTTCAAGTTCAGGGATGCTCTCTACGCCACTGTGGGCCATGCACTCCTCCACGTGAAGGACACATTGCTCCAAGCTGCATAGGGCCTCGGCGAAGGTGCCTTGTTGGCTAGCCTCTGACAGAGGTTGCGCTGCTTCCACAACGTCCGTTTCTTGTACCAGGGCTATAGTACTTTGCAGTTCCTGGATTTTGACAATGGCTTCCTGTACTTTCTGGGCGGACGGGCCAGCTAACGAGGCGACATCTGCATCATCGCAATGCGAGAGGACCGAAGTGAGACCCTGGTTTAAGTCGGACAGTAGGACAGCTACGGACAATTGCTTCTCGCCGCCGAGTGGCTCCACTTCTGGCTCTGTGGGCAAAGACTCTGCGGCTGACTTAAGCACTGAAACATCATCCAAAGTCGATAAGTCTTCGACTGAAGCTCTAGAGGGCTTCAGATTTTCGAGGACATGAATCAGACTTGAGAGGGGACTAGCTATAGAAAGCTTCTCCTCCATTGATGGCTTCTGCTGCTCAACAATGTCAGTAAATTGATTCAGGGCATTCAAAAATTGACTATCGGACTGAGCTGCTGGACTTTCCAGGGCTTTGGCCAAGTCAGCAAAGCTTTTGCCGCACTCGAAAAGTATTGTGGTTGTGTTCGCTTCGTTGACATCAAGAGTCGTCTCTGCTTCGCTGAATGTAGCCAGTCCCTTGGCGATTTGCAGGATCCTCAAGAGGAAAACTTGAGCTTCATTAGCAGATGTCTTTACTTTTTCGGATGCTTTTGGGTTTTCGCTAATTTTGTTCAGAGTTTCCTGAAGCGTTTCAATGTTGCCAACTGCCTCCTCAAGAGACACCTTCGTTTCAAGAACTTTTCGAAGGGCACTGAAAGATTTATCCTGCTGCTGTGAAGCCTTCTCCTCATCCAACTGTATTTCCTGCTGCAAAATCTTGAATTCGTGCTCCTCGATGTCAATGACTGCGTTTCTGATAATGCTGCGTATGTTCTCCAGGGTGTGCAGAGCTTGTTGGTCGGGATCCCGAGCTGTGAGCATCACCCCGTGGCCTTTCTGGGTGTTTTCCTGCAACATGCTCAAAGGCTCAATTAGATCGGCTAGGGAACTGGTCATAGACTTGACCTCCGTCTGCCGGATACAGTAGTTGAGCTCATCAACGGGACGTTTTAGCCTGTCCAGCAGATCCACATGATGGCCAGTAATGTCTTTTTCCAAAATAGTACTTATTAAAGCCGAAAGTTCATCCTTCAGATTGAGTAAACGGATTTTGACGTTGGACGAAAGCCTGGGCGAAATCCGTTCGATGTTCGTTTCGAAATGCAAAACGGCTTGGGCAAATGACTGCAAAAGTTTTTGGGTGTCAGCCACATCCAAAGCTGGCTCGGATCGGTGATCCTCCATCGGGATTGAGGCCTGTCCGCTCTCTAGATCTTGGCCCAGTTGCGCCAGACCATTTTGTATCTCTTGCAGGGGTGGCACCATCGATTCCACGGTGCTGACCGTCAGCATGCCACCCTCCACGCTGTCCGATTTCTCGTTGAGGATGACCTCCAAGCCCTTGTTGAGTTCGAAAAGTGGTGGCGTTACAATATCGAGAATGGCCATGTTTATTTTCTGCTCCATTGACTCGGTACCCGCGAGCGATTCGGTCTTATCTTCGATGGACTGCAGAGTGCTCTGCAACTGCTTAATCGGCTCAACAATGCTCTCGAGTACTTTTTGGTGGACCTTCTTGTAGATCTGCTCCTCCGATTCCTCCAGGGACAACTCCATCTCAACACGTTCCAGTGCCTCCTGAATCTTCGCCACTGGCTGGCAAATTTCTTTCAGAGCGCTCGCTTCACTTGGCAGGTTAGCCTCCGAAATGGTTGCAAAGGATATGGAGTCGGGGACATCTTGCATTTTCTCAACAGTTTCGGAGAAGTGCTTGGCGACTTCCAGTTCCTGTGCCTCCTGCAGAAGCGCCTGAGACTTAATTGTGTCCTGCGTGATCTCCAATCCCTGTTGAATGTCATCAGCGGTGAGTTCAATTTGGGCTCGGAGACACTCCGACTCAAACTTTCTGCTGACGACCTTTAGCTCTTCGAGGGCGCGCTTCATCTGATCGGCCACGCTGTCGATAATGCACACACTGGTACGCTGTATGAGCGTAGCCCCCGTTTCGTCAATTTCCACGCACTTTTCAATGACCTGCAGGCCCATGTGGAGCCGGCGAATATCCTCGTCCATGGATTGGATAAGGGCGTCGATCTGGGTCTCGCCGGAGTAGACCCGTAGTTTCGATTCGATTTGCTTGATCGGTTCTATGATATTGCGAATGATGGCAATGCTCTGATCGGCTGCAGCCGGGGTCATCATCATGGTGGATTGCTGCAAGACCTCTTTCTCGACGGCTGTCAGATGATTCTGAATGACCTTGAGTAGCTTTGCCAGTGGAACGAGGGCCATTAGATTCTTATTGATTTCTGTCTCATCAGTAACTGCTTTCGGATGCGACGATGGTGTCACCAAAAGCCCATCTCCCACAGCGCCCGAAATGTCCTGCAGTCGGGCATCATCTTCAGTGGTCTTCGAGGAGTCGCTATCTGTCGGTTTCCTGGACTTCTTTCTCTTTGGCGGCGCCACTGACTCCTTGTCCTTCTCCGAACTGGTTTGAGCTTCGCCGGTTGCCTTTTGAGAGGCAGACATCTGAGCGCTAGCGAACGTCTGCAAGTCCGACGTTTCCTCCTCGCCTTGGCTGCCCGACGCCGACGCTTTAGACAGACTAAAGAATTCATCGGTCTCCGTGGGCTTGGACTTTTTCCGCTTTCGAATTGGGGCTGATAGCGACAACTCGTCCTCCATTTTCTCAAAGGACTCCTGCACATATTGCTCGGTTTTCTTATCAAATTTACCTTCCCTACCGGAAGAGCCGTGCACTGTGATCTCCGTTATGGATATGTCATCCATATCAGCCTCAGTGCGCATATCCTCCTCCACTGTGAAATACTCGGGCGAGATGTCAATGACCACGGCTTCCATCAGCAATTTTCCCGACTGCGAGGTCTCCTTGACAAAACGCAGCGGCGGCAACTCCACAATGTTGTGCTCAGTCACATGCTCCGAGATCTGATCGGCATACATTTCCACAATCTTAAGCGCCTCCTCCTCGGTGAGATCGGGCGTTTCGTAGAGTGAGACGGATACCTCTTTGCCGTCGAAGGAAAATGATACGTCGCCCTTATCATCGATGGTAATGTCGCCGACGGGAGTTTCATACATTTGAGACGTGCGCTCTTCCTGGATGGTGGACAATGAGTAGTTTCTCTGCAGTTCGTTTTCGCGCGGCTCCTCGTTCTTCTGCTGCTGACTCCTTTGCGCATCCTCGAAGCCCAGCAGCGACGCAGAGCTGGCGACGATGCCCATACAATTTCTTGCCTCGCATGTGTAGGTGCCCAAACAGCAGGTGCCATCCTGGCCAGAAATGATGCGATGAATATCTCCCGGCTTCAGTTCTACTCCATCCTTGTACCACTTCAGGGCAGGTTGAGGCACACCGATAACCTTGCATTCAAGGTTCACGGCGCCCTCCTCGGTGAGCACCGCTCGCAGACATTCAAGGAAACGTGGCTTCTTATAGTGACGCGGTATCTGTAGCTTCAGAAAGCAAGAAGTAATGCTGGTCCCGAAATCGTTGACGGCCACGCACTTCCACTCGGCCTGGTCTACAAACTCAACAGCCTTGATGTCCAACAGCCACTCCTCGTTTTCACCGCGATAATGATTGTAACGTTCGTTCGGATCTATGGGCAGCTCGTCGCGGAACCAAGATAGTATCGGGTCTGGGGTGGCCTTTACCACAACCTTGAACTGGAAAGGCTCGTTTATCTTCGCATCCGTGCTCTTCAGTCCAGTGAGGAACTTTGGCGCCAGATTTTGGTTTTGGTTTGTGAACACCAGCCGCTCCTCATCGGTCAGCTGATTCTGGATATCCTCCACGGTGAGGACGGCGGTGCTACTGGTCTCTCCCATGCAATTGCGTGCGATGCAGCAATACGTACCCAATGAGTTAGTTCCGGTTAGCTGATACACGTCACCTGGCTTTAGTTCGTGGCCATCCTTAAACCATTTAAGCAGGGGTGTGGGAAAACCTACCACCTTACACTCGAAGGACACGAGTCCCTCCTCGGTGAGCACGGCGCGTAGACTCTCCATGAATCGGGGCTTTCGATAGTTCCTGGGAACTGTAAGAAGATTATTTAATATTGCTCTAGCATTGGAGGCACAAATGTCCACTCACTGTCCATAGCAACGTTACACGATGAGATGCCCACACTGCCATCGAAGCTGGTTACGACGCACTTCCATTCGCCGGCGTCGCAGGATTCCGACGGCTTGACCTCGATCATGTAGACGCCCAGGCCGTCCTCGATCAGTTTATACCGCTCAGCGGTCTCCACACGGCCTTCCGTATTGTACCAGCACACGCTTTTGGGCCAGGGCGGAACCACCACTGCAGGAAAGATGGAGGAGAACGTGTAAACAATCTGAGTATCTAATTAAGTGATCGGAGAGAGCGAGAGCAGAGCGATATTCCGCTGATACCTCTGTGATGCGCGGTCTGTGTTTTCTTCTCTCTGGCGGCGCTCAATTATCAGTTTTGTTTTGCTCGCTGCTCGGCGCGATGTTGATGACCCACCTCAACATTCGAGGCATACCATACCAACCGTGCGATCGAGTTCAAGTTTCTGGCGCGCGGTCTATAAACAAGCGCCGGCGAAGGCGGGAATTGGACCAAATTCGCAATCACGCACACAGCTCTCAGTGACCGAGTGTTTGAGTGTCCGAGTGCCCGAGAGAAAATAAACAAAGACACATTGGCCCGGTGCCAGCGGGAGATCAGCAGTGGCGACGACGGCGTCTGCTCACTGCTCTGCGCTGCTGTTTCACTCCGAGTGCTCACCTTGACAGCCCAGAATGATCGTCTCGCCGATGAGGATGCTCATGTCCCGCAGTTCGTTCGTAAATATCGGGGGCGGCGCATTGCCAGCCACGCTGCGGAAAGATTAGCACATCCCTCAGTAAAAGAGCTTCCACTAAAGCGCCCCCAAACAAACTCACCTGTCCGCCGGCTTGAGGGATCCCTCGCGGCTACCACGTCCCACCACATGCACCTTGGAGCTAGAGTAGGTGACGCCCATGCAGTTGCGCGCCTCGCACGTATACGTGCCCAGGCTAGTTGGGTCATCTGCGTTGGCTGTCAGCGCGAAGATGTCGCCAGCCTTGATCTCTTTCGAGTCCTTGAACCACCGCAGATGTGGTGTGGGAACGCCCACCACCTTGCACTCCAGCGAAACGGTGCCCTGCTCCGTGAGCACAGCGCGCAGCTCCTCCACAAACTCTGGCGTCTTGTACGCCTTAGGAACCAGCACGTTCAGCGTACCCAGGCAGGAATTGCGCCCGCCATAGTTTTCGGCCATCAGCATCCATTGGCCGCCATCCTCCATTGTCACAGGACTCACCTCAAGGTAATGGAAGGTTCCCTCGTTGACCTCCGTGATGCGGTCACTGGCACACACCCTACGATCATTTCTGTACCAAGTAAGCTAGAAACACGAAACATGAAAAAAACCGCGTTAAAAAAGGAAGCCAAGTTGGAGAACTTCTTGCAGGGCTGCATAAAAAGCACGATCGATTATCGATAGACTAACATCGCAGGAAAACGTGCTTTTCACGTCCCTGTGCTTCGTACGTCCCTGTGCTTGTTATCGATTAATTGTCGTCCATTTTGTTTTCGCTGCTGGCGTGGATTTTGCCTTTTCATCAAATTATCATCTTTCGACTTTCCTAATTATAATTCGATTGGATAAGACATACCTTCAAATCTGTCGAGCTCTTGATCTCAGTGAGGAGTCGTGTACGGGTGCCCACTTTGACAGAGAGATCGACGAGGCGTCGCAGGAACACCGGTGGATCGTCGCCGGTGGATCTGTCTTCCACGATGAGTTCCACATGCCTGCGCACCACATCCTGGCTCTTCGTCTTGGCGAACAGCGTGTAGTGGCCGGCGTCCTCCCGCTGAACATGCTCCACGGCCAGCTGTACGGCATTGCTGGTGGCCGTGATGCGGAAGCGATCGGAATTCTCGATGGGGATTTCACCACGGCTCCTGGAAGTACAGCAAAGCAGGAGAGTAATGAATATAGAGCAACACAACTCGATCCATAACAGAAATAGCAGAGTGGACGACAAGGGATCACCTTTTCCTGTAGACCGACGAGGCCGAAGAGAGTGTGCCGTTGATTTGTTTGTGCTCATTGCACTGGCAGCATTTGGAACATCCGTTGCCCATGGCGTTTGACTATGGTTAACAGCTTAAGGGTAACAGCTTGCGGTCGACAGGTATGATTAACAATTATGTTACGCTTAACCGAGCTAATCTTTGTTTTATTTTCACTTAAATTTTCCTATAGCCTCTCGGAATGTTGTGCTAATTATCATTTTTTAATTTTCCTTGTGATGGAGCGACGTTTTTAGTTCTCTGGAAACCAATGTAAGTAACTCGTCTACAGTTTAATTGTATTTAACAATATCTCCTTATTAATCCCACTTGCACGTGCAAACATTTATACGAAACACTTGATGCGTAAGAGTCGTTTATTTATGTGGCATTTATTATTGGCCAATAAACAGATTCCCAAACAAGAACCGCACAAAAACAATAATACAAAAATGTTTTGAAAGAGAAGAATGACCAGAGTATTTCTGAACCGAAGCGAGAATGCTTATAAATAAATACTCGAACTTGCTTCGCTATTAATTGTATTTCGCATTCGGACAGTTCGGAAGGAAGACACACACAAACCGCGAACTGCAATAATTTAAACGGTAGCCAGGCCAGTCAGCGAGACAACAACGCCTGCTTTTGCCAATTTATTTTTGGGCTGCGTGTTTTTTTATGTTGAGCGCTAATAACTTGTTGTTTCGCTGTCGTCCTCAACCGAGATCGAGAATTTTCAAATTGTTTCGTGTTTCCTTTGTGTGTTCTGCGCCCAGAATTGTTTTATTTATTTATCTGTTGTTGCCTCTCGCGGATATTGCCAAACATCTGACTCTCCTCTATCCACCTAACACACATATCTCTCGTTGTTTCTACGCGCCAGGCGAAGGCGCATTATGTAATTTTCCGATTTCGTTTGAAAAACTATTTTGAACAATTTTAGGGCATTTGGTGGAAGCACCGAAATTCCTGTTTGCTGCCCCCAACAGCAGGCCACCCCCCAAAGGCTGCGCCAAAGACGTAAACGTAGACGTATATCCGCGGACGCGGCACGATTTGTTAATACGTCTATATATAGCCGATTGTTACATATTTCGAGCACCGGTCCCGAGACCCGCCTATGCCAGGTGCTAGCTGGTGCGACGTCCCGGAGGAATTCCACAAGAACTGATTGATTTCGATACGCATGTGATTTATTAAGTATGCGCCGCGTGGACACCCCGGATTCCACGCACCAGTACGTATACGCAGTGGTGTATATATAGAACTCTCGTATAGCGCTGCTGATGCTGCTTCTGCTGTCTTTCTCGAAGTCCGCCTGCTGGGCAACGGATATGTTAATGCGCCGATCGTCAAAGTGGAACTGGCCGCTCAAGAGCCGTAAGAGCAACCTGGGCACCCAGAGATGAATGAGGGACTCTCTCTTCCAAGCGGCGCAGACGCCGGTGGACATGCTCTCCGCAGTATCTGATTGAGCGAAACCGTCGGAGGCAACCGTGAAGGAGAAATCATATGTTAATGCGCAAAATTTTGCCATTATGCACACACACAGCCGGCCGGGCGGAGCAAGGACGGCGGTGATTCACGCGCACCGAGTGCACAGGTAGGGCGAGAAAAATAGATTGGCTGCGAAAGATTTATGACTTACCATTCGAATTTGAAGGGCAGCAGTTCCTGCTCATCCTTCTCGTCGCAGTCGATCTTCACGAAGAAGGTGGCGCGCTCGTTGGGGATGCAGCGGATCAGGGAACTGGAATTCTCGCTAAACGTGATGCGGGGCGGTCGTCTATCCTGGCCAGGAGGTTCTGCAAAATGGTGACGAGGCGTTGGCAGTTTGATAATTATAAGCGTGACTAATCGCTTTATAAGTTTAGCCGGCAACGACGGCTACTAAGGATGCCGCCCGCCGAACGAATTATCATAAATATTTGCGAAATGTCAAATGTTGCCACATAAACAGACACATAGTTATGCCGGCAACCAAGACGACGAAGAGGGGCTATTGCCAAAGAGATTCGACAGGCGGATACTCTATAATCAGTGTACAATAAGGAATTCTTTTGGAATTCCATCTAGATCTAGAAAAACTTCGAAGCTAAGCCGATTCTGTCATACAAACAGCCCTAATAGATTCGATCTTGTGAGTCCTTAATTTACTATTTATCACTTTGAAAATGAATTTTATAACATTTTAAATTACATTTTTAGTTACATTTTTAAAGGGTTTCTTTGGTTAATCGACTTATATGATTGATTCTTGGTTCCCTTTACTGAATTTGTAATTTTTTATTTATTTTGTTTGCAAACTTCGGACGGAGATGATAATTTGTAGGGGACAAATTTATACAAATATCTATAGATAGTTTACTAGTGGAAGTAATTAGAGCTTCAATAAATAATATAGTCGTAAACTTTTTGCATATGCTCTCTAAGAAGCTCTCCTGGCCTGCATCTAATAATGCTAAGTGTTTGGTGTTTGTTTGTCCCGTGCACATTGCCATAACCTGCCCAAAACATCATCGAGTATTCGAAATATGCACTAAAAATAGTTCCAAATATTATTCATACGCCAACACACAACGGGCACTATTTGCTGCCAGCATGTCGAATCTTTCTGCACGGGGGAGCCGTGTAATCAAAAGTGATTCGCACATAGTATTTCGGTGGTTGGACACCGCTCAGTCCTCACCGGGATGGGGATGGCACTCGACCAGGGTTTATTCCAACGTACAATTATGAAAATTCCTCACAGAAAATTACGTAACCGCAATGGGGCCCCCGTATCACGGCAGAGAAGAACAAGAGGAGCAAACGAAGACGGAGCCCGTGGCAGGCCATAAAAATAACACACAAATAGCCATCAAGTACATTGTTCGGCATCGGGAACGGACCGGGAAAAAAAGGAGATACTCTAGCTCTCCCGGCACCACTCGCTTACCCACTGCAACGGCAGTCTCGTCCGCGGCACTGGCTGCTGGCGATCTTTCCATGCTCAGGTCTCACTATATAATTAGCTGCAAAACAGGGCCACTTTGGCATGGGCCGGGAACACCGGGCTTTGCGCTTTTCAGGACTTGGGCTGTGTGTGCTTGTGGGGATTAGGGCGCAGTATTGTGTCGGGTATACTTTTCCGAAAGCAAAATATATTTTTTATTTTTATTTATATTTAGAACGCGGTGATGCCGCCGCACACAATCAACGTTAACAATTTTCGTGAATTTTTCCGTTTCCGAATCACTGAAATAAAATTTTCCACTGGTAATTACGCGTATTCGTTGGGCACAATGGATCGGAAAATGTGCAATTAGGATATATTCACATTTTCGACAGCGGTGCAGCTGATTATATACACGTATTCCTCTCTGCCGATACCGATTTCAATTCCAATTCCAAGTCGAAATCCACCAGACGCACTCACACTCTCAGAGATTGACACATTTGGGGAACACACAGAGATGTTCTTTTCTATATATAAACAATAAGTACACACAGCGTCGACGTCGAGGGCGCGCACCACGTCCAGCAGACACCTCCTGGATCTCCGATCGTTTTTCTCAGACTGAACAGAACTGAGCAGACAGATCAGCAGCATCAGCATCGGTAGCCTCGGCCTCGCCTGTCCATGTCGTTTGTGGGATAATTTTGGCCACCACGAAACAAGAGCGGTGAGATCGACAAGCTCTCCTGAGGATGAGCAGAGTTTCTGCGCATGGCTGCTCCACCAAGGCTCTCAGCAGCGCAGAAAACATGCACAAAAACACGAAAAACAAAGGAGAATTGATTTAGTACGGGTTTCAGGTAAGTACAACTCTCCACCTGGCTAAGGCTGCGTTTCTTTAATTTCTAAACACACACACACACGATTAAGGTATATTAAGTTAAGAAAACTGATTGAAAAATACAACAAATTGCACACTTTGCTGCGGAGCAACAAGTGGCGGCGCGGCTACTTGTTGCCCTTGTACGTTGGTTCAAGTATTGTTCGATTAAGCTAATCCGTTTTCCACGTCGAATCCTTTTTCAGACCGAGTAAAAGTGCGAATGGAACTTGGTTCGGCAGGAGGAGGGTTCCGTGAACGGTGAGAACCAGGCCAGCGAAAAGCGTCCAAATACCGACTGAATGCTCTTGAGGCGCGACTTCTTCGCCCAGCGGGCCTCCTCCTTCTTCAGCTGCTCGATGCCCTGTAAGCAAAAGAGGAAGAGAAAGTAAGAGTGGAGAACGCTATCCGTACGTCTTCCGAGAGAGGGAGAGCGGCTACCCACCGTCTGATCGTTCAGGATGGCAGTCAGCTGAGTGGCCAGCATGATGATGGTGAATATGCCGAACATAAGGCCTTCAAAGGTGAGAAAGAGCAGCAGAAATATGGTGGCTGGCGGCGAGTACGGAGAGCAGGTGCGCCAGTCATTCTTTACGCACTCGGCGAACTGAGTGAGCACCAGGAAGAGTGTGTGCACGGAGATCGACGCTATATAGAACTGAAACCAGAGAGAGTCGGGAATGAGAATAATTATCAGGGAAAGAGTGCCACAGTTACCGTGAAGAGCACAAAGTACTTCTGGTTATTCTCGCCCACGCAGTTGTTGACCCACGGACAGTGATGGTCCATCTTTCGGATGCAGCGCTGGCACACGGAGCAGTGATGAGCACGGTCTGGCTTGATGCTGCAGCACTTGGGGCACTTGTAGAACATCTGGCCCTCGCGGTAGCCCATCTGTTCGATCATCTCCTTGGTGGCATTGCCACGGGGCACAGCGCCCTGTCAATGAAAATAAATCAGGCATACACATTTGGAAACTCATCCTCATTAGGCAGTTTTCCATCACATAGATAAGGCCAACTAGTGAACCTGAGTACAGCGACCTAGATAAATCCCAACGCCACTTACCGGATCCGAGAGCATTGTGCGTATGTGGGACGCGAACGCTAGGAACGCCAGCGCCTGGAATAGGATCATGTTGAGTGTGCTGAAAACCGTGTAGTTGCTGGGCAGCAGGATGAGGCGCATGACCACGAACTCGGCGAAGAGGATAAGCAGCCAGGTCATTACCACGCACACAATGCCGCAGATGTCCTTGACGCACCAAGCCCGGTTCCCGCAGCAGCGATTGTGGTCGATGGCACCGGGGAGTCCTCCCCCACCGCCGCCGGTGGAGAGCGACGAATACGAGTAGTTCATGGTTTTCGGATGCAGCACACGCACAGGTGACGCATCGGTCTCACCAGGTGCCTGATAACGCAGCCGGACCGCGGACCATTAGCCAAAGGCGAGTGATAAAAGGCAACAAACGAAAAACACAATACAAGAAAAGTGCCATTCACGGCGGGCTGTTGCAGTCATCAGCTGTTCGGCATTCACCGCGAGGCGCTGGCAGGCGGCGGAATTAATAGGCGGCTCCTAATACATAAAATCGTTCGTTTATCTTTTCACTTAATCCGAGCACAAATACAAATACAATATAACAATTAAAATAGCCATACGGACAGCTATCTACAAGGCTCCCTATTTATCAGGTCTCTGGGTGTTATGCAGGCGTTAGCTTGGCCTTGGGCTCTAGCAAAGCCCACAATCCAGCCACTGATGACACCGCTCCCAGGAGTCCTATTGTCCTTGGCGTGAGCTTTGTGTAACCGAGCGCCGTGAGCGGGATAAAGAAGTCGCACACGTTCTTCACCGTGTCCACGACAATGTCCTTGTGTCCCTGCATCAGCACGAAAGACTGCAGAGCAAGACGCTTAAAGTCCTCGGCCGAGTTAATGCTCGTGGGAATCCGGCAGCGCGATATGCCTACTTTGCAGCCGGATCGATGCAGGTCGAGAACCCTGAGGATCTCGTAGAAGTCTCGGCACAGGTTCATAATGATCGAGAAGAGCCAGTACTTGTTGGAAAGATTTGACCACCGTTTGGCATCCACCGCCGTTAGCCCGGTCCTGGCAAGCCAAAGGAAGTGGTCGGCGAAGAGAAACAGGGACTGCGACAGCTTGCTCAGGGTGAGCGTTACCCGGATGGTGAGATCCGGATAGTGGATGGTCTTCAGGCTGCCATAGAAGACGTCCACGCACTTGCCAAAGCGGAGCACTGAATTAACTGGGAATTAGTAACGTATTTGAAGGTGGACGCAGGATACGTACGCTTCCGAAAGGTGCTTAATATGTACTCGATCGTTTTAAAGTTGTCCACCAACGCCGGACTCGAGTTGGAGGCCTCCAGCGAGTCCCACATCGCACGGGAGGCATACTGGATGAGCCTGGCTATCTTGTCCCGGCCGCCCGCTTGGTTGTTCAACTGCACCAGTCGATCCATATTCATGTTGTGACCGCAAATTCAATCTTAAGCCAAATCCAAAATCCAAAGGTCGACTGTTTAGCCTTTGGGCCATCAGCTGTGGCGCCGATTCGCAGTGCTGGAAAACGCTTTCGCCTTAAAAAAGGCGGGGGACAGGGGCGTAGTTGGAAATAATTAAAAATACATATTGTAAGAAGAAAAACACATTTTTCGTGCAAGAGTTAGTTATTTTATTTAGTTTATTATATTTAATTTTGAATAAGTCAAACATTTAAGTATTTTTATTCCAGGACGCATGTAAATATGAAGAGTGCCCATTTTAGAACACTACCTACTATCAGGGAGACATTTTACAGCACTGGCGTTTTTTACTGCTGATTTCTCGCCACGTAAAGTAGTGGTCCCCGATATCAATTTGAAATACCTGACAGACAACTAGCAATTTAACCATGGCTGTAGGTAAACCGGGAACTAGGACGATGCTAGCAAGGATTACATTGAAAATGTTCCCCTTTTTCAGCCACCACAGAAAGGCAAACAGGGCACGAAGGGCGCCAAGCAAATCGTGGAGGAAAACAAGACTACACTGGCTTTCTACAGAAACATGGCCATTGGCTGCGCTGCTCCAGCACTTCTGCTAAGTTCTCTGGTCTTTGAGATCACCAAGACCTCGGTGGTATGTCTGCAGGAAGGTGCATTAATCTGGCGCATTTAGTAATTACTTAAAACCCCACAGTTCATGCACATCCTGGCACTGCTAATCCTGGTCGGCGCCTACCAGTTCATGGCCTTCATGTCGCGGCCGAAATACTCCGAGAGCGGGGCTCTTGTGGACTCGGGTAATGATCTAAACATGGAGGGCGGCATTGCGGAGTAAGTAAACCAATGGAACGCAGACCGTTGCGCACTTGGCTGACCCTATAGTCCCACAGAAATATCAAGGATCTGATCATCCTGACGTCCGGCACGCTGCTGCTTGCCTTAATCTCCAACTACTTCTGGCTGGTGCTGCTTCTGGCGCCGGTCCGTGCTGGTTGGATGCTCTGGGGCACCGTCATCCAGCCGTGGCTGTCACAGCGAAACGCCCAGGAGGAGAATCCCGAAGTGGACGAAAAAAAGCAGAAGAAAATGGAGCGCAAGATGCGGCGCATGAGATAGGAGTCGTCACCACCACCACCGTCCAAGGTGCTGCTCGCTCTAATGGTTAGGGGGTTAAGGTTGGTTCCTGGTTCCAATGAGATTCTACGCTTAGTTCTGTGTGCGTTTTCAAATTGTTAATGTTCCTTCGGCATATTAAACTGCTCAGAGACATTTTGATTTTGTCAAAGCATTTGTGCGGTTGTATTGATTTTGGGGTGATTTTCATAAAACTCTGAACTTGCTCCCTGGTGTCCAGTTCAGAAGTCGATAGTGTCCGGGCGGGTTATCAAATAAAAGAACCATACATAGATTCGTCTGTGCGTGTGCTTGTAATTGTTTACCAAATAGATTTGTGCTTCCGTGCAGCAGGAACTAGTGCAGTGTCCAAGACTCGCTTAGGGGGGGCCAAAGGGAGCGTGGGATTCAAATAATGGCCAAACGAAAAAGGGTGATAAACATAAAACTAAGCTTTTCCAACAATTTATTCACTTGTTGTCTAGACAATTGTATGTGAGCATCCAACTAAAGTATAAAAGTATCAAATAGAGAGTCATGCTGGGTTATGTTTTGTGCCCTCTCCTCGGAGCACTAGATTTCACTAGACTTGAATCCCAAAACCCCTACGGGCTCCGAGTCATGCGCCTGGGGCAATGATGGTAACTTAAGAACTTTAAATGCAGGTTAAGTGATGGGGAAGGGGATGGGAGGGAGAGGGAGGTGGACCGGGACAGGGTGCCTCCTTGCCTAACATCGTACATCTGTGCTTAACTACAACAACTTCCGAATAATATATTTATGCTTGAATATACGCCGCCTCCGTCGCTTAGTTGTACTGTTCGGGAATGACGTAGGAGATATCGTCCCACGGATGGCGGTACAGACCCTGCTTGAGACGCTTTTGGTCCATATAATGGCCGATGAATCCTATGCTGCGGCCCAGCACAAACAGAGAGTTGATGGCGCCGACATTGATATATTCCTGTGCCTCCTCACTGAAAATCAAACGGCGGAAATTTAATTCTGGCTGTCATGGAGATCCCTTGCCCATCAGCTCACCTGGTGAAGGAACCACTATTGCGCAGCATATCCACAAAGGCGGTGGCTATCACGCCGTCCACATTGAGGATCAGATTCGGCTTCTTGTTGGTGGTGATCTTCTCCACCTCGAGGGCGTATTTAAGGAGCGGGCACGCCGGGAAGTTCTCCAACACGAACTCCTTGATGATCTTTACACGCACATCGGGATTGTTGATAGACTTCACTCGGTGGCCAATGCCAAGAATGAGTTTGCCCTCCTTGCGCATCTTGTTCACAAACTCCATGGGATGCAGATTGGTGTCGTACGCCTCCGAGAACTGTCGCGCAGATCCATCCAGAGCACCTCCGAAACGATCGCCCTGCAAAAGGAAATCCGGATTAGCATGACACTTTCATTGTTTCCCTCAAGTTTCTCCACTTACGATTGTCAGCAGGCCGCTGACGACGGAGGACACCAAATCCTTGCCAGCACGGGCGCACACAATGGTGTTGTGAGCTCCAGAAACAGCAGGGCCGTGATCTGCGGTGACCATCAGGCACATCTCGAAGAACTTGCACACGTAGGAGGGCAGGCAGCGCTGGAACCAGAGCAGCGAGATGACACCGCCGATGCCCACGTCCTTGCTCAGCACCTCGCTGATGGGCATTCCCGCGTAGATCAGCTCTTGGCCACGCTCGTCACAAATGGAGGTCATGAAGGAGGCGGGCTTACGGATCAGGCCCAGCTCGCGAGCCCAGGAGTAATCCATGGGCACTGTTGGCGGCGGCACCTCCTCCTTGGGCACGACACGACCCGTCTTCACCAGCTCACCGTACACGTGGTGAATGAGCTCGCCCAGCGTGTCGAAAGAGTCGGGCACGTAGGCACCGGCCTCCCGGAGACTCTTGTTTTTCGCCGTCGCCGTCTCGCGATCGGAATTGGCGCAGGATCCGGCATGGCCGAACTGCACCTCTGATGTAAACATGCTGGCGCATGTGCCAATGCACCAGGCCACCAATGGCTTCGTTATGCGCCCGTCCTTCAAGGCGGCGCAAACATCATACTCCTCGGTGCCTCCCACTTCGCCCAGGAGGACGATCAGCTTGGTCTCCGGATCGGCCTGGTAGCGCAGTATGTGATCCATGAAGGTGGAGCCCGGGTAGCGATCACCGCCAATGGCGATTCCCTCGATGACGCCGTCGGTGGCCTTCGAGATTATGTTATTCAGCTCGTTGGACATTCCGCCGGAGCGGGAGACATAGGCCACACTGCCAGGACGGTACAGTTTCGAGTGCAGGATGTTGTCCAGCATGCCACCGGTGTTTCCAATCTTGAAGCAACCGGGCTTAACGCCACCCACCGTGGCGGGTCCAATGATGGCCACACCCTTCCTGTCCGCCTCGATAATCAGCTTGCGGGTCATGTTTTCAGGGATGCCCTCGGCGATGATGGCCACGGTGCGGATCTGGGGGAACTCGAGCACCTCCAGGGTGGACTCGTAGGCGCTACGCATGGACGCAAAATTGACCATGACATCGACCTCCTTGTGCTTGTGAATGGCATCGGACATCTTCTTGTAAACTGGAATCAGGATCTCTTTGTGGCCCCAGTAGTACTTTTGCTTGTGATCACCGGTAAA
>JAEIIM010068395.1:0-12146 GCA_018874515.1 Drosophila greeni | reverse complement strand
TTGTTCAGCAGCAATTGACAAGTAAAATTGGTAAGGTAACTGAAGAATTCAACATTTTCATAAAAACCGATCAACCTTAAACCCCTTCCCGTTTTCAGCCCGAGTTCTGCATGTTGACATATGATATGCATATTCAATTTGCATTTATTTTTAGTTTTTAAGGCATTCAAATGAACGATCGTTGCACTTTCTATGGGTTCCTATGGGTAATGGGTCCTGCTAGCACAGGAGCCCAGCCACTCGAATGGCAGCAGCAACTGCATATCCTGCCAGCCTCTATTTTCCTGCCAGTCAGCCTGCCTGCCTGCCTGCCTGCCTCACTGCCTGCCTGCTGTTGTCGCTACCGCGCCCATTTTGAAAGGCGCTCGATGAGTTGCAGCTGTTCCATCGTTTCATTGTTTGCTTTGTGGCAGGCAGCCGATTCTTAGCGATCCGATCCGATCGCTCAGCAGTTGCGGGGCAGGCGGGCCGGCGGACAGGAGGACGGGGCATCTGCTCGGGATTAATGGCCCGAACGGAGCTCGGAGTTTTAATGCTGCTTCTATCACAGTTACAGATCGAAGCAATAGACTCCAAGAGATTAGTGTCTTGTAGAGACTAAAGCTGGGCCTGGCAGTAGAGCGAACACAGAGCGTCCACAAAATGAAAATGTCAGAGGTGCCCCGCATCATGGTCTTTCGGCCCACCTGGGAGGAGTTCAAGGACTTCCCCAAATACGTAGCCTACATGGAGTCCCAGGGCGCCCACAAGGCAGGTCTTGCCAAGGTGGTGCCACCGCCAGAATGGGTGCCTCGGCGCAGTGGGTATGCCGATCTGGATGCCCTGAATGTCACGATACCGGCACCCATATGCCAGGTAGTCACCGGCAAGCAGGGCTACTACCAGCAAATAAACATCCAAAAGAAACCGCTGACCGTGAAGCAGTTCAGCGAACTGGCCAGCACCGAGCGCTACGCCACGCCAAAGCACTTCGACTTCGAGGATCTGGAGCGCAAGTACTGGAAGAACATTACATACGTGGCACCCATCTATGGAGCAGACGTCAGCGGCAGCATCACAGACACCGACCAGGATGTAAGTGTTGGTTGGTTTTTCCTGTTCCCCTTCCCTCTTGACGATGCATTGCCTTTGCTGTTGCAGAGCTGGAACATCAACCGGCTGGGCACCATTCTGGACTACGTCAACAAGGACTACAACATCCAGATTGACGGCGTGAACACGGCGTACTTGTACTTCGGCATGTGGAAGACCACGTTCGCCTGGCACACGGAGGACATGGACCTCTACTCAATAAACTACTTGCATTTCGGGGCGCCCAAGACGTGGTACGTGGTGCCGCCGGAGTGCGGCCGCAAGCTGGAGAAGGTGGCGAATCAGTACTTTCCGGCCAGCTACAAGAACTGCAATGCCTACCTGCGGCACAAGATGACACTCATCTCGCCCCAGATACTTAAGCAGCACGATGTGCCTGTCAGCAAGGTGTGTTTCTCAATAGTTTGAAGGTCCAATTAGGTGGTGACCTAAGTGTCTATATCTCTTGCAGATCACGCAGGAGGCTGGCGAAATCATGATCACGTTCCCGTTCGGCTACCACGCCGGCTTCAACCACGGCTTCAACTGCGCCGAGTCCACCAACTTCGCCATGGAGCGGTGGATCGAGTACGGCAAGCGGGCAGTGCAGTGTACCTGTAGCAACGACATGGTTAAGATCTCAATGGACACGTTCGTCAAGCGCTTCCAGAGCGACCGGTACGACCTGTGGCTGGAGGGACGCGATGTTGGCCGGCATCCGGAGGATCCCGCCAACGGGACTCCCAGCGCCGCTCCCCTGCCGCCTCACCTCGATGTCCTGCTGTGTGATAAGAAGTAGGTTCCCAAACCTCCGGTGTACCGTGGAACTTTTGAATTAAATCTCTCTGCTCTCGCCATTCCTCTCCTCCTCCAGAATGAAGAAGCAATGCAACCCCACCAAGGCCAAGAGCTTTAAAGAGCGTAATCCCGATCTTGACCTGGATGAAATCCAGCAGAATCCCAACGTGCCCGACGACGTGAAGGCCATGCTGAAGGAGAGCGTCCTCACGTTGGACTCCGCTGAGCTGGGTCTCGATGAGGGCGACTATGCCAACGAGGATGCCATGAGTCTGCAGAGTCCCGCCGATCTAAAGACAAAGCAGGAGCTGCTGGAGTACATAGATGACGGCACAGGTGTGTGCTGTGCGCCGTCAGGTGCCTTCGAGTGTCAATGTCTTAGCTGAACTATAATCTCTGCTTTTTCGCTCTTGTTCTCTTCTTATTTCTTTCTCCATTTAACTCCTATCAATGTGCAGAGGACGACGACGAGGAGGAAGACTTTAAGCGGCGCAAGCAGAAGCGCAAGTACGACGCCGACTACGATGACGACTGGCTGGCGTCGAAGCGCAAAACGCATTCGAGGAACAGCAGCCGAGGCCGCAGTCCGCGTACCAAGGACGACCGCTCCATATCGCCGGCCTCCTCCACGTCCTCGACGTCGCGGGGGGCGAGACGCGGCAAGGCCAGCAGCACGCCCCGCAAGACGCCAGCGAGGCGGAAAAAGGAAGCCGTCCTCACATCGCCACCGGTTGCCACCGGCGCTGTCAGAGCTGTGCTGCAATCGCCGACGCCTGCTCTCGCAGCAGTAGCAGCAGCCGCATCAGCAACTCCAACGCAATCTGCAGCAGATGGCGGCGGCGGAGGTGAGAGCAGCAGCTTTAGCAGCCACTGCACCACAACATCCACATAATCACAACAGCTTCTCCTAACCAATTTCATCCCAGCCACTAACCCCTGTCCCCTTCCCAGCAACAGCGTTTCGTAACATTTCACAGCTGCTTCGTTGCACTTCCGTTCGCCCCAAATTCAGTGTTTTTAACAGCATTCCCATTGTTTATTAGTTTTGCGTTTTAATTGTACAAATACAAATCGTCTAGTTTATTCTAATTGTAAGAGTGCGCCAGAGAAATATACGATCACGCTTTTAAATCTATGCTAAAAACTAACCAAAACCAAAACTGTTTTACTAAAACGAATCCAAGGTGTTTGTTGGTGCTGCTTGGGCCTGTTCTTCTCGCTTGTCTGCCGGCCCCCAAAATTGTCTTCTCTTGCTCGTTCGCCCGCCTCACTGCCTCATTACCCTCCCACAATCCCACCGCTCGCAAAGTCTCCCTCCGAGTCCAGAGTCCACAGCCCCTATGTGTGTGTGTGTGTTAATATCACCAAGAACAATAACATAACAATCACAGAAATCCTGGCACGAATATGTACTAAATTCTACCGATTGCCATTTTCCAGATGCCAAAAAGGAACAGCAGACGCTGCAGTTCATGCAACAGCCACGAAAGTTCGAGGGCAAGATACCAAAATTAAGTGCGGCAGCGGCAGGAGCAGGAGCAGCAGCAGCATCTACATCCAAGTCTAGTCAAGAGCAGCAGCAGCAACAGATTGTTTACGTCAACATGTTGCCCGCGGCCAACACACTCAGCGGCATTCCACAGCAGCAGCAGCAGCAGTACGGTAGCACGGACGGCAACGTCTACCAGCTGCAGAACGAGATACTCTGTGATGCGAACGGTCAGGCGGTGACGGCCGCCACGGCCTCATATCAGACCACGGCCAGCAGTCCGCAGCATCAGCATCAGCAGCAGCAACAGCAGCAGCAGAATGTTGCAAGCAATGTTGCCGGTAAGTGTCCGCTTTGACTTGTTTGGCTTTATTTGTTTATTTGTTTGTTGGTTGTAGTCTTTGTGTATGGTTTAACCCTTTTGTGTACTCGTAATTGGTGTTTCAGTTAACCCCTCATTGTAAATACAAACTCACTTTATGATTTAACCCACGACCCACGAACCCGAGCTAATGCTTTCCCTCGTACCCTGAGTGTTGCACTGTCATTCCATTCCACACCTCACCATCCGACATCCGACCAGCGCATATTTGTTTATTTTTGATGATCGATCGCGATTGGTGCCAAAATTTAGAGGAAACACTGAGGACCAACTGAGAACTTGACTTCCATTTGCTGTGTTCTTGTCGCTTGATACAATACGAAACCGGGCGAGAATCTCTTCAAGAATCATCACCGATCAATACCAAGTCCCTTTGATTAACAACAAATGCTTATCGACTGCTCCACACACTACATATGTACATGCTCTCGTCTATAATTAACGACCTGCGACCCTCTACCAGGTCCGTGTCTATCTCTTCTCAAACTCTCCCGACCTATATTGGATCTGAATAACATAAATAAATGCACAAATCATTTCAACAGCAGGAACTCCACTCCGAGCAAGGCGCGTCGAAGAAGGCTCATGTCGTGTTGATCAATTACCTTAACTTACCTGATTTAGTTAGATATTAAGCTTCCGCTGCAATTCATTTCCCGGGGCCCAAGTCTGTCTCCCCCACGCTCCGGCTGGTCTTTGCCAGCACTTGGCCCTCGGAGAGTGCAATTGCTTGCCTTAGTTTTTACATTTGCGTTTATGATTTAGTTATTATTAGCAACACACAGACTACCTCTGTAGAGACCCTTCACTTATTGTTTCACACCATCGACACATCCAGTCCTGGGCCCTCACGAAGAGAGGAGCCGCCAACACACCAGTTTCATCCTCTCTGCTCTGTCCTCCTGTAAAACCAGCCTCAGTTATTCAAGTACAATTATTTATTTAGATTTATTTAGTACGTATTGAGTTGCGAGTACTGTACCAGATTACGATTACGATTGCTGTAAAGTAGACTTAAGTAAACACAGATTCTACCGACAAACAAAAACCAATTCACTCACGACGTTCCCCGATATCCTGTATCCGTAAATCAAGAGGCACGTGTACGTGGCGCAGGTGCTAGCCACCTGTGGCATCTCTGCACGCAGTTGGCCGCGAGTAGCTTCATTTTGCACTGCATTCGTTTATCCGAACCTGATTTGAGTGAATTGTTGATTGATTTCGACTTCAATTACGAATTGATTTATTGATTTATGCAAATATTACATTCAAACACATCTTTTATGAACCGAAACCGAATATGTATTTTCCAAAAAATATATAAACAAAAGACAATGTGGTCACAACTATTAGTTCGTCCTCCATCCTGCATACGAACGCCAACACCAACGGAGTGGACACGATCACAGCCACCTCCCACGCTCAGCAGCAGCAGCAGCAGCAGCCGCAGTACCACTACATCACCACCACCGGCGAGGACGGACAGACCCCGACCACCATAGTGTTCGAGAACTACAACGGCGGGCTGCCGGCGGTCAGCTCCGCGGCGCCCACGCCCGTCTCCGTGCCGCAGAGCAGCGCCGCTGCCACCACGACCACGACCACGGCCCTGGTCAACACGGACGGAACGATCATCGAGTTCGACGGCAGCACGTATGAGGAGTACCACGTGCTCAAGAGCGAGCCCGGCAGCAGCGACTGCCTGAGCAACGGCAGCAGCGCCGTGGCCGCCGACATAATCAAGTACGAGCCACAGCACGGCATCGGTGGCGAAGAGGAGGACGACGAGGAGGCTGGCCTGCTGCAGGTCAAGTACGAGGAGCAGAGCCTCGAACACGATCCGGACCACGAGCACGAGCACGACCCGGACAACGAGCACGAGTACGAGGAGTTCCAGGTGATCAAGGCCGAGGTGGAGGCCGAGGCAGCGGAGCAGGCCGCCGGTACCACCAGCTACACAATCAGCCAGGATCAGGGCCAGTCGACGGGATCGGTGGTAACCTCGATGGCGCCAAAGGCGGGATCGGCGGCGGCTGCCAAGCAGAAGCGGAAGCGCAAGACACGCGTCATCGCCGACGACGAGCAGGGCGAGTACCTGGAGAAGATGAGCGTGCGCGGCCTGGACATCGCCCGCTACGAGCACATCATTGACGGCGTCGCCTACTGCCTCGTCTGCGCCAAGAACGACATCTTCAAGACCTTCAAGAACAAGTACAGCTTCCAGCGGCACGCGTATCTGTTCCACGAAGGCCAGAACCGCAAGATCTTCGCCTGCCCCATCTGCAACAAGGAGTTCTCGCGTCCGGACAAGATGAAGATGCACAAAAAGGACAAGCACGGCGACGTTCCCATGCCGCCGTCAGCCACCACGACGCCTATGAAGGCGGACGGTCCTCCGGCGAAGAGAGCGCGAAACGCTCGCACCCCGCGTGTCCGTAAATCTAAGGGCGGCGATGGCAGCACGCCGGCCAAAAAGCGCCTGGCGCAGATAGACAGCGTCCTGGATGATGTCCAGAACGCAGATACTCTAACCGGGTCGCCGGTCAGCGTGAGTCACTCGCAGCAGCAGCCCATGCAGCACACCCTGACCACCTCGCTGGCCTCCACGACGCCACAGCCACAGCAGCAGCAGCTGCAGACGCTACCCTCGCTGGACTTCAGCGGGATGATTCTGCCGGGCGGAGCGCAGCTGGCGCTGGCCAACCCAGGCGCCACCAGCTCGGTGGGTCTGCAGCGCGGACCCCCCACGCCCAATGGCGGCCAGGCCGCCGCACCCACCACCACGCTGATCTACTCGAACCAGCTGGAGCTGCAGCAGGCACTGTTGCAGCAACAGCTGCATGGCCAGAGCATCATGATCCAGGACCAGGCCGGCAATCTGGTGCCCCTCCAGTTGGACGGCAGCCAGGCAATATACACCACGACGCCGCAACGCCAGCAGTCGACGGCGGCGTCCACATATCAGACGACCCAGCAGCCGCAGCAGCAACAGCAGCTGGTGCAGCAGCAGCAGCCGCTGAAGGTGCCCGCCAGCCAGGCGCAGCAGTCCCACTACGAGCTAGACAACGTGACCTATCTCAGCTCCACGGCAGCGGCCACCCCGGCGGCGGCGGAGCAGCAGCAGCAACAGCAGCAGCAGCACGTCATCGGCACGGTGCAGAGCTACCAGATCCTGACGCCGGACGGCCTGCAGAGCTTCCAGCCGAAGCTGGACGCGGCTGAGCTGGGCGACCTCTGTCCGTACTCTCAGTACACCTTCACCACGCACGCCGGCACCCAGCCCACTCTGAACGCGAACGCGCTGGACGCGCAAACGCAGCAGCAGCACCACCAGCATCAGCAACACCACCACCAGCAGCACCAGCACCAGCAGACACAGCTGCTGCAGCAGCAGCATCCGTTCGCCACGCACCACAATCCGCACCAGCAGTTCATGGAGATCAAGAACGAGCTGCTGATCAAGGGCGGCGGCGACACCTATGCCCTGGACGCCGCCTCCATGTACCACCTGCCCTTCTCGCCCACCTCGATGATCAATGCGGTGAACGACGTGAACACCTCGTCGCTGCTGGAGACCAAAGAAATTAGGTAAACCAATCCTTTCCTACTAACTATACCCCTAGCCCTTCCCCGTCTCCCTTGGACTTCCTAGAGTAATTGCGCGTCCGTTTAGATTGCCGCTCTGCATCTGTATCTCGGTATCTGTATCTCTGTCTTTCTGTACCTCCCTCTGTATCTGTACTCTATATGTAATCCTATCGCTCTATATCTGTCTCCGTATTCCTTTCGTTGCGATCCTCGGCGTCGGCGGGGACGACACTGCTCTTCCTTTCACGTTTCTTACGTAGAGAGTCGCCGTCCGCCGCCGTACTTGCTACTAAACACCTGCAACTTGCCACTTGCAACACCCGATGGCCGCCAGCGAACACACCAAACCGAACATATGGGGCAGAATTGGGGGTCTTCGCACACGTGTTGAAAAGTCGAACCAAGTACTTACGTTAAGCATTAACCTGTTTAGTTTTAAACAATAGTATATACTTTAGTTTTATTTTAGTATCCATTACCTTAGTTCTTACGTACGAATGATTATTTTGTAGCGATTTGTAAGTTTCAGTTCTCTTAGTTTGTATTTTGACTTGATTTCTGTGCATTTATTTATTACCTCACCAGTAACACGAACCCACAGCGGTCGGCTTTACTGCCTCTGTACTATATTATCTGCTAAGCGAATGCCACCGAATGAATAACCCGAACCAGTAACCACAGTAACCATTTCGTTCCCCTTTTCGTTTCGAGCCACAGACTTGTGTTCAAATACGTTTTTTAAACTTCAATGCAATTTTGTTCTTTTTTCTTTCTTTTCTCTTGTTTTATTTTATGTACACACAACCAACCCACCAACCAACCAATCAATCAATCAATCAATCAATCAATGAAACCAACAATCCGACAATATAACCCTCGCGATGAATAATCGTATTACAAACCGCGTAGCTACGATATATCAGAGGCCGTGCTTCTAGCTCTCTAGAGAACTGTCGACCGCCACCGAAAGCTGCAGTACCAAAAATTCTATTTAAACCGAGTGCGAAAACTCGAGCCAGAGCAACGCAAATGGAAGCCAAGCAGAAACAGAAATCGAACACTGGTCGAAACTTGACGAAACAGTGTGTACACATCACATAGCTATAGAATACTCATTCGCTTGCCGCTCGGCTTCGTTCATTCATTCATATTCCTCCGCCATCGCTTGTTGTGTGTGTGTGTGATCGACAACAACAAAAATTAAAACAAATAACAGCCTCCCCCACAACACAATCAATTCGAGTAACACAATAAAATTAATAATTAAAAAAAAATACAACAAAAATGTATAAAAATGATAAAATTGGACATAGTGCAAGGTATGTGTACTTTTATTTATTCGCTTTATTTCCTCGTTTGATTTCGTTTTGCATTCCACCGTTTTATGTTTTGTAACTAACCGAAGTACATAGGGATCCAAAAACATGAATCCTAACAATTGGTTTGACTTCTCAAGAGAAAACTGCCGCCAGGACTGACACTTCATAAACTTTTGTACATATTTTAATAGTGTAAGAATTCTGCCAGTGTCCCCACACTGACTAAATCTTCCCATACAGACCTAATCTGTAATATCTAAGCGGTGACCGTTTTTGGGGCTAAAGTAGTGTCCAGTCTGCCCTGGCAGCGGTTTTTTACCACCATAACAATCATTCCATATACATCCATCAACCACACACGTCTTCATTCGATCATTACATTAAGCTATCAGTCATAAGTGCCATTATTATAATTTACTAACCCGAATTAACTTTGATTTAAGCATCACTAACATTCGAATTACATTGAACTTTAAATGGATGCGATCGAACTGATCGAGCTAAGAAAAATCAAAAAGAGAATCCAGCAAACACATGCTAATCAAAATGTTTTTATTTTTTTCTTTTTCACCCAACAACATTTTACGTTCGTCTGTGTTGTTTGTGCTTTTGTGTTATTCCCTATGATTTGCACACGAAATTCATAAACATGCGACACAACAACCTCAACAACCCGAACTACATCAACAACATGCAGGTTCTTCTAAACACCACAACCACGACCAGAAACAGCCAATGTTCAAGCGGCCATACAACACACCACCCAGCAATCACAGAACCCAGAACACGAACAACAACAATCCGAATCTAAATCAGACCAAGAACCCTGTCCAAGATGATTTGCAGCGTCGCCAAGCGGAAGCGAATCGCATTTACTACGAAGAAATCGTCGTCAAGCAGGCGAACGCTCGGGCCCGCGGCCGCCTCGCCGACAGAAGCAACAAAGGTTGCAGTCGCATCAGCAACACCAGCAGCAGCAGTGGCAGCGCCGGCAGCTTCGTCGACCAGTTCGCCGAATTTGTTGTGCATTCGTCCAGAACTACTACTCCCATGTCCTCCGATCCCATGTCCTATGTGCCGCCTCCTCCAACAAATAATGCAAACGGTGTCTCATCTCTCCTTCCTCCCAAAACCAACAGCAGCAGCAGCAACAGCACCAACAACAGCGTGTCCGTAGTGAGCAGTAGTGGCGGCAATGGCCTCAAGGCGACGGCAAAGAAGTCCCCATCCGTCATCCTGCTGGCCGCCCGAGGAGCTGGAGCTGGCAAGCATCCGCCTATTAGCATCCTCAATGGCAGTTCCAAGGTCGCAACAGGAGCCGGAGGCGTCACGTTGGTCCGTGTTAACAACGCTAACCGCAATCAGCGTCAGGTGATTGTCGCCACGGAAGCTGCAGCTGCAGCACAGCAAGAGCAGCAACAGTTGGCCTCCGAGGAGGAGGAGCTGGCCGAAGAGGAAGAGCTTGATGAGGATCTGGACGAGGATGCGGCGGCCCTTGGTGCGCTGTCCTCCTCGACTGCCCAGATCCTGCGCAAGTTCCGCATACCCAAGGGCACAGCGGTAACGGCCAAGTCGGCGGGTGATAACTACCTGACCATGCCCACTCCCACTCCATCTCCACCGGGTGGCGTAGTCAGCGTGGTTAGCTCCGCCATGGACGCTGACGGGGGCTACATCGAAAACGAGGATGACATTATAGAGGAACTCAACGAAGACGATCTGGTCGAGGAGATTATCGACGAGGAACCTTGCGAGGAGCAGCCAGAGTTGCAGGAGGAAGTGGCGGAAAGTGCCAACGAACACGATGGACTCGCCAACGCGGGAACAATGCTACTCGCTCCTCAGCCCCAGCCCCAGCCACCGCCACTTCAGCTGCAGACGGTGGCCTCCAATGGCACGGTGACCTGCTTTAATCTGCCGGCCAACACGATTCTGCTGCAGTCGGCCGACGGCAGCATAATCGCCGCCACTCAGGTGCCGCATCCCAGCAAGGCGGGTCATCAGCAGCTGATTGCCCTGCCGGGCAGCGTGGCCCTGGCCGCCGAGCCGGTGCCCCAGCCCACTGCTGCGGCGACGCCTCAGGCCACGCAGACCCTGCTGCTGACGGCCGATGGCACGGCCATTCCCATACTGGCGACCGGAACTCCCCAGCAGCCGCAGCAGCAGCAGCAACAGCAGCAGCAACAACAACAGGCTGCTGCTGCTGCTGCTCAACTGTTTGCCGCGTAGGGGCTAATGGGTGGCCAATTGGGTCGATTTTTGAACAGTGCCACCATAATGCCGACCACGTACTTCTTTTAATCTCAAACAA
The DNA here is from genome assembly GCA_018874515.1 of Drosophila greeni. Classification (NCBI taxonomy): domain Eukaryota; kingdom Metazoa; phylum Arthropoda; class Insecta; order Diptera; family Drosophilidae; genus Drosophila; species Drosophila greeni. The sequence continues at coordinate 1,188 of JAEIIM010068395.1, read as the reverse complement.
ATCTCAAATCGCTGTTCCACAGCGATTCTTCGGTTGCTCATGGTGCAAGGCTTGCTTTGGCTTAGCTTTCCACTGTCGGCAACGCGCTTTAAGCCCCAGTTGGGCTTCCTTCAATAACTCATCAAAAATCGTCACATTTGGCCACCAAAAATGGGATGGGGAAAGAAGTTCCAGTGCTGTAAACACAATGAATAATAACTCAAACATAAGCCAAGCTGCAACTCACTGATATTACTACTACAATGTTGGATGTGCATAAGAAATGTATTTTTTTATTACCAAACCAAATGCCTATATGACTTCAAATCAAATGTTGTTCAACACACAGAGACACACACGAAGGAATCAAATATGTATGTACATTTCAAGGCAAACTTAAGAGCATCTTAAAATTAATTAGATTCGTACGCCTAAGGTAACTTTTAACGCGAAAGTGCAAAGACGATGAGACACACACCCGAAACCAGTTGTAACTATTTAACCTGCCGTTTCTGTGCAGTAAATATGTTCTAGCCTAATTTAGTGTTGTGAGAACTTCTTTCCGATGTATTTAAGAGAGTTCTCCACAAATACCTATATATATTTAATTTGTTCCTTGCTTAAAGAGAAACAGACAGGCGACTATGTTCTTGTAGTATATCCGATAAGTTCTCATTCTATTTATTTATTTTTGTTAACCAATCTTATATTCGTGCAGCCCTCGTCCCCTTGTCATTATATTTTTTACGTGTTGTATATTCTTTACATAAATATTATATATTTTGTATCCGCAATTTTGTTATGCCATTCACTTACAAATAGGAATTCAAGCATAGCGCACTGACCTAACATTACTCTAAGTTGTAGGCTCTTTACTTTAGGATCAAGTATTTTTTTAAACGAGATTCTTGCAAAGCCAAGAACCCAACACGACCCAACAACACACTAGGCTAAGCAAAGCTAGATTAAGCCTAGCCCATAACTTGAACCGATGGAAGACAATGATTCAAACAATATTTATAAATATGTAATTTAAGACACAAACGAGCGAAAATAAGTTGCACTTCTGTAAGATATACCATACATTATGCCTAAGGTCTAAGAAATAACGAAGCGAAAATGTAAACATTAAGCAAACTCGATGTAGCCTACATTATGTATAATAAAAAGTCTAAAGCTAATATTACTTTACATATAAATATATATTTA
>JAEIIM010068383.1:0-10332 GCA_018874515.1 Drosophila greeni | reverse complement strand
ATTAAATTCATATATATTTTTTTCTAGTGCACCCACACACACACGGCCAGAGACTTACACTAATGTGCATACTTTGTGGGTTAGTTGTTCTCCCAAGTATTTAGCCGAAAGTATTTTAATTTGTCGGGGCAACTTTTTTATGCCGTCGTAAGTTTTTGCGGCTTTGCCCGCATTTGAATTTATGTCCGGGCCACAACTTAATATTTTGTCAAATTCCTCGAGCTCAGGGCTTGAGCTTTTCCAGCAAATGATTATCAATTTGGCACCCCCGGAAAAGTGGATTTTCCTCAACAGCTTCTCACCCCACCTCCACCTCCTACCGCCCCGAAGGAAAATCACATAAATGCGACACTCATTTCGGTTGATGCCACCTTGGGGCGTGATTATGAATTGTGAGCGCAGATTTGATGTTCTGACTTTTTCGCATGCAAATGCTTTTTGGCCCTAACAAAGCGTACGAAATTCTGCGGAAAATGCTGTGAAAATAACAGGGAAGAAATACATAAAGATGGGAGCGGCTCAAATGAAGCCATTAGAAAGTTGCCAAAGAAATTTAATAAGCTTCCAGGGGCAGAACCTGCCAATGAGCTGGCAGCTGAACAAACAGCGACTAGGTCCAAAAAAAAAAAAAAAAACGGACTGGCCAAGTCAACCTTTTGAGGTAACCGGAGCGCGGCCAATTTGTTGCCCCAAAAAATAAAAAAAAAAATAAACCGGAAAAATCCCCCCTTTGCTTGCCAAACAAAACGAAGAATCAATTTTGAAGGCTAGCAGCAGGAAAAAATTTTTGAGCAAAATTCAGTGCAAGCTGCTGGCCAAACAAACGACCCATGTCAATTACGAGCTGAAAGCAAATATATTACAATATCATAAAAATGAAAACTCAAACAGCCAGAAGTCGACTGGCAATAAGAAAGAACTTTTGGTTCCCGTACCGCCTTCGATTCTCCAGCTTCTGGGTCCTCGATTCCAGGGATTCTGTATTGCCGCCAAAAGCGCAGCACAAACAGAAATGAAGAGGGGCGAAGGGAGAAAAAAGGCAGCGGGAGAAGGGGCAACGAAGAACACTTTGTAGCAAAGACTCAAGTTACCAATGGCCCTCATTATACCCTGAAATTGGTGGGGTATTTAGGCTGGGAGGAGGTATGAAAAATTCACAAGTAAAGGTGTTTTTATTAGTTCAAATTTGACTGTAAATTATCTGTAAGTTATTTTAATTATATAAAATATTTAAAGTCCTATTTAAACTTCCTATCAATATTTTACCAAGTATCAAAGTTTTGTTTACATGTTTTTTTAAAACTAAAAATCAAACCCAAACAAGGCAGCTAAATAAACTTAATCATCGATTTGCATTCAACACTTTTTTAAGCTCTAAAAAATGAATTGTAAATGTTTCCTTAACCCGCTGATTGCGATACCTGAGGGCATTCACTATTCCGCTTTCTTCGCACTATCGCCACCACCCATCCCGATGCTTTTTTTCCACTCTGTTTATTTTTAGCAAATTGCGCGCATTGACTAACTTTCGCCGGGCACGAAACGCCGAAACGAAACGAAACCAAACTGAGCGAAAGTTGGAGCGAGTTGGCCCCGGCCAATGGCCAAAGGCCAAAGGGCAGTAGAGCCCGGGCAACTCGGCAATCAAATGTTGCCGATTTTACTTTGTGTTGAGTGCAACTTAAATAAATGATCGGAAAGCGGAAACAGCGTGGCGTATATATAGCCCGAACTAGGATCGAAGTGATTTAAGGGCCGAGGCCACTGAGGCGGGAATGAGCTTTAAACTTGCACCATGCTCGGGCGGAGCTATAATTTGCGTTTGTCACATAACCAGATACCGGACGATGACAGAGAGAGCGGAACGCGGCCAACTGGCTTTCGGCCATAATGAGCAAAACCCCTAGCCTCATTCAAGTAGGATGCAGCAGGATGGCCGTGACTCTGGCCAAATGATAAGCAAGCAGAGGGCGAGGACGGGGACCAGGACGAGGGCGACAGGACTCCTGTTTGCCATGAGGTCGGAAATCTGAAATCTGAGGTCTGGCCCATGTGCAATGGGGCTCGTGGCTGGGACATGGGCGATAATTGAAACTATCATTAAGCCAGGCCAAATCCTTTGCCAAATAAGTTGCCTCCGCCTGTCGCATATCCCTAGGAGAGGAAGCTCTTCTACCTTTGTTTTTTTTTTGCTTCTTTTTTTTTTTGCCACACTTCTAAGGCGCTTTTGTTTGATGTTGCCGTTGGGTCAGGTAAGCTGGCCAGGACCATCAATGATGGAGACACTGAGGGAATTATAATAACAAGAAATACCTTTGAAAAAGAGTTATTTTTGAAAGGCTTTTAAAACCCTTGACCAGATTTTACTAAATTTATTTCCTATAATAAAAAGCCTTCTTGAAATACAATTTTAAAATATTTCCAAACATTTTCCCTCTGTGCACTTACAAATGATGGCAACTTAAAAACTTTAAATCTGCAGCCGTACTGCTGCTCCTGTAGATATTGTATCTTTGTGTGCGCTCGTCCTGTTGATCCTGTTAACTTTTGCCGTCCAGCTTCTGTGATTCCAGCTCCTGGCCCCCGGCTCAGTGAGGAGAAACTGGAGCTCAGAAACCGGATTGCTTATGAAATATGCAGCAGCCCCACTCATTGGCAGCACATTTATGCGATTAGGTGCAACAGGAACCAGGGGCTGGGAGCGGAAACAGGAACTGCCAACTACCAACTGGCAACTGCCAACAGCCAGCTGTCAGCCGAGCCGGTCGGGATTTGGAGGACCCAAGGAAAGGCACAGGATCGAGACCAAAGAAACTGCTGCGTTGACAGAACGCATAAAAAGCTACCCTCTTCACACACGCAAGGAAATCAACAGAAAAAAAACAAAAAAATGAGAAGAGAAAGCAAACGCAATAAAAAGGCAACAAGCCACTGACAGTTGTTTTTGCCCAGCTTTCCCCTCCACCCCCCCTTCCCTTTTGGCAAACAAAAAGGAATAAGAAAAAAGGTGACAATGGTAGAGGCGGAAAAACGACCAGAAAATGGGCATTTCCGGTCCTCAAACGCAACTCAACTCGTTTGCCGGATCTGCAGCATATGCGATATTGGTGTGCGGTGTGTGGACAGCTTGTAAGAAACCAAAACCAAATCAACAAGGACTACAAGGACTACAAGGACTGCGAAAGCGATAACGAAACTAAGCAACTGCTGGCGTCGGCCAAAAGCAGAGCCCATTAAATTATTAATGCCGAACCAATAAGCTGGAAATCGCTTTCGTGTCCATTTGCAAATTTTAAATCCTTCGTTTGCCACACACACACGTGTCGGGACACTCGAAAATCTAAGGGGAGTCCTTTAGCATTTACATGATAGCTTTTAATTTTCAGGAAATGGGTAAAATATATTTGTGTCTGATAAATAAATAATAAATTCAACTTGTTTCCAATATAAATACATTTTTCATTTAATATAATAGAGCTACAACAATAGAAATTATGTGTGTTTATATAAAGATTAAGGTTTATGTTATATTATCAGAATGTATTTCAAACTTAACCCATTTTCCTGGAATTTCCTGGAGGAATTATAACACTAATAAAAATCTTTTTCTAATTTGAATGAAATCTAATTATTTTCCCCAGTGCATTTTGAACAATGACTACTGCTTATCGCACCACAATCGCTTGGTGGCCATGTGTGTAAGTGGCTTGATTTCTCTCATTTGTATAGCCATTTTTCAATTGCTTTCAAGCTCCGCTGCGCCGGTAAACACTGTATTTAGTCGGAAATAAACGGCATTAAAATAATTCCCTGCAAGCCAAGAGCATAGTGCAACCGAAAATCTGGCATAATCATTAACTTCCGAGCGGATAGCTGTGTGGGTTTATCTATTCGAGTGGCTGCGAGCGAATATCTGCGGCGACCATCAAACTGCGCCATCGGACCAAAGATGATGGCCACTGGGATGTTGTCCTCGTGGTGCTCAGTTTCTGGTTTTCGGTTAATGCTATGGGTTATAGGGATGGGAAAAATCTAGGGACTTATTTAAATTAATTTTTAAGCATAGTTCTTACTAATTTCTATTAATTTTATGATCTGTTTTGGAGATAAAGCAAAACGAGAAATACTAATTCCGTAGTCCATCAGATTTACTCGGTTAAATAATTATATTTTAGACATATTTAATTTTATTTATATTCCATAATTTCCAATTATTTATATTTTTTCTTTGATATATTTTTATTTATGTTAACTTCCCAATATCTGCTCATCTCTAGTGCAACTCCAACTGCTCGGCTGCTACTCGTTTCACTGCTATGACTGTAAGCCCCTTTTGCTGTGCCGCATTGTGCAAATTACAGCTGATTGAGTTTAAGCTGCAAATGCACTCGTCCAGCAGAAGGACAGAATCAGAGTCAGCAACAGGAGCGGCAGAAGGATCAGGAACAGGCACAGGAGCAGGAGCTGAAGCTGGAGCTGAAGCAGAAGCAGGAACAGGAGCAAGGGCTATAAACCGAAATTGCAGCAGTCGAGTGGCTTGTTTGCAAATGGGCTAGCATAATTTTTGGACCACCGAGTGAGCGCTTTTGTTTCCCTTTCCGAAGTCCATTTTCCCGCCCTGCCACTGCCGCCTGCCCAGTGCCCCCCGCTTTTCCCCGGGAAATTGATGAGCGGCGAGCGTGGAAAAGACACGTAGTCTTCTGCGCCGGCTTCATCTTCGGCTGCCACTGACAGCCGCAATAAAAGTTAAAAAATGTTGCCAACAATTTGGTCCGAAATGAAATGGGTCCGGGCAACGAGTCAATCGATCAACTCGCGCAGTGCCTGGGAAAATTCGCCTTGATTTTGACATATTTTCGTCACAGTCTTCATTGGGCTGCCTTTTCTGTAGTCCTCCTCCCCGGTTTCTGTAGTCCTGCTCGGGAAGTGTCCTTTAAAGTGGCGCCACTCGGCGAAAGTTTAATTAAATTTTCACAAAATTGTTTGCCCTGCAATAACAAAGTAGCAAAGTTGCAAAACTACGGCTGCAAGTTCTTAGGCAGCTTGCTAATTTGTTTGACAAACAGCGCGGTTACCATTCGTAAGGGAACCGGAGCCCCCTGCCGTTCTCCACTTTTCACTTCACTTGCTAAAAGCTGAAACCGGGGAGGGGGTTTTTCCAGCTTTCCTGTTTTCCAGTTTTCCAGGGGAGAAATGGGTTGAAAAACGGCTTTGGCTTGGGCTTAAGCCGGCAAACCGCATTACCACAATTAAAATTAGAAAGCAACGTGCTGGCACTTTTTGTGCAATTTAAATTGTTTGGCTTTGCGTTGCGCATACGCCACATAAGCCGCTCACGAAACTTTTGTCCTCTTGCTGCACGGACTCGGGGACACACTGAGAGTGCTGTGTGAAAATGCATTGCTTTTCCCATTGATTTTGCTGAATTTAATTAAAATATTCCATCTGGGGCTGTAATTACATTTCGATGACCACTCAAGTGACCGACCGACTTTTCTTTTGCAAAACAAAACAAAAAAAAAAAAATGATGCCAACACAACAATTTCCCTTTCCTTTTGGCACATAATGAAAAATGCTGACATAGTTCTGTTTGCCAGCAAACAGAAAACACACAAAGCGAGCAAAAAAAAACCGAAATAACAAACATCGAAAAAGAATTTGTTCGCTATTTTTTTACTCGCGCTGTGCAAATCGCATTTTGTTTGTTGATTTCTGTTGTTTGTCCCCTGCATGTTATTACTGTCGGTTGGCAAAAGACCAACGATTTTATTTATTAATGTCGCTGATTGCCATTTGTGCCACATGCATTTTTCACTGGCAATTCATGGGACCCCGCAGTACAAAAAAATATGCAGAAAATAAAGATTAAAAATAAAGAAACGATTCGTTCGTCAGGCACCTTGCTTCACACAAAAAACTGCAGGGGCACAGACATCAGACAAATTGTTAAAGTGGTAAACTGCATTTATTATATTTATTCATGTCAACGTTTCGAAAAGTCCCAGCACCTGGCAAAAACTATAGACAATCAGCAGTGGTATGTGAGATACCCAGGAGTAAGGAAAGCATTTCAATAGTACTTGGAAAACGAAAGACAGTAAATAATTCAAAATACTTCAGAGATCATACTTCCTAATTTTGTAAATATATTTTAAAGAGTTCTATATTGTTTGGAAGAGTTTAAATAATGTAGAAATATCTGAACCAATTAATAAAATATTTAAAATGATTTTATCTATACAAAAAAATCAAAGAAAAACACAAAATAGTCCAAATAATGTATGTTAATTATTTTTTACATTTTCTCTCTCATGTCTCTCTTAATTCCCTTATACCCTTTTAATACCTTTTAAACACCTTGTAAACGGCACAAAAAATTTGAATTGGCTCTGTTGAAACCCATGGAAAAGCGACGGCAAAGTGGGGAAAAGTAAATGGGTAAAAACCTTTGCCAGCTTGATTATGCTGCTTAACGGCGCGTTCTGATTGACATATCCATTCTTGAATGCATGCCAGCAACTGCAGGCCCAAGGCCTGTAAACCAAATATACATATATATATATAAGGCCATTGTCCATGAAGTGGCAGGAATGGGTTTATCTTTTGTTTTAAAAATATTTAAAATAATAAAATAAATATTTTACCTTTAACATGGTCAGCATTTCAATCAAAGGAGAGTTTAACTCTCACTGTGGACCTACTGCCAACTCCCCTGAATAAACATATTTTGTGTACTTAACCCTTTTCTGCTTTATTGATTTTAACTGCAATGCCCGGCCATTGATTTTAGCTACTGGTATTTGCCCAAAAAGTACCCTCTTACATCTCCTTCGTGCTGGCGAAATTCGGCAAGCGAAACTCGCGCAACTTTCATTTATCATGAATAATTTATTAATTTCAAAGTTGCCACTGTGGCAACGGCAAGGGGAAGTAGTTGCACTTCTTGCCGTTGTTGTTGCCGCCGCTGGCTGCCTCAGCTTTTTGTTTAAATTTTCAAATGACAAAACTTTGCACATGGCAAGCGTTTCTCTATTCGCTTTTCGCTTTTTTTTTGGCAAAGTTTTTAATTAGTCTTTGATAGGAAAGCCACCGAAAAGCGCGCGATCCCGATCCTTGGCCATATAGGGTTCCAGTTTAGTGGAGTCCCTGGTTTTGGTTCCCCTTTGCCATTTTTTCTCGCCTGCAGGCAATGGTTTTATCAAAGTTCGGTGCACCTGGGGGAGCCGCTGAGCTTTGATGTAGCTGCCGCAGCGAACATTACGCATACGCCACGTTGCACGCAAAAGGCAAACATGCCTGTGCTTTGTGAGGCTGGAAAATTGTCAGTGTAAATTGCAAATTTATATCAAATTACGTGTCTAGAACAACTTGGATGTCTGGAGGAACATCAGTTTGTCACACTTATCGCAGCGGCAAACGGGACGTATACGTTATGTGTCGCTGCCAGCATTTACATACATGCAACTGCCTCTGTCTCTTATTTCCTCCTCCTCCTGCTCCTCATCCTCGTCGTAGTCGTCGTCTGGCATTTGTTTAATGTTTTTATGTTGCATTTTTGCCTGAAATATGCACACGCCAGTTTTATTGCCAACTCCCCTCCGGCAGCTCGCAGCGATTTTTGTGCTAGCCTGCATTTTACACATGGCAGCCCCATAATATCAAGTTTGCAGAGACAGCATCCTTTAGCCCGGTTTTTCCGTTCCCCCCTGCCTTGGCCCTTCGTCCCTCTCGGCTCCTATTGTTTAGCTCTAATTGCTTTTTCGCTTAGTTTTCATGTCGGTGCTCGGCTGGCTTCTACTTCTTGATTTCCCTGCCGCATCGCATCGCATCGCATTTCCGCTTCCTGCCCCGGCTACATGTACACTGGAAACACCAAAGAGTTTTAAAAACAATTTATTTAAAGTTTTAAAATGTGAGTATACTTTGTATTCACCCTTTTATTTACTATCCTACATCTTTATTTGATTATTTAATAGTTTAGTCTTAGTCTTTACTATTCTTTAAAACCTTTTTTAAAATCCCCTATTTTAATTGCATGAACCTCTTTTACATTTCCCACAGTGCACTTCTTCTACACATCCACTGGCTCGCCAGCAGAGACACCGAAGTGAAAGTAAATACTTAATTATACCGAAAAAGGATGGCGCATTTCTTGCTCGGCTTACAAGCGGCTTACATTCTGTGCAACCAGCAGGGGCAGGGGGACGATTTAAACTTGAGTTTATCAACACTTTAAGAGGGACTTCCCTTGGCAAATCAAATCTAGAGCTAGGAGAAATGTGCGAAATATCTCATAAATACAATGAAGCCACACTTGCTCAGCACTCGGTTATCCTGTCTGGGACTCAGGACTCGCCGAGGGGCGAATAAAATCAAGTATGTGCAATTTATTTCCGACTCTGAGCAGTGCCATTACCTTTCATTGGCTTCTCTTCGATTAGTTGGCAGCCAAAGCCATAAAACTAAGCAATTTGCATCGAGCTCTCCTCTTCACTGACTGTCCCATCCTTAACTTTGAGCTTGATCCCAAGCCAATTTATTTTTATGCAGAAAACTGCAGTGCGCTTCCCTTTCGCCATGAGGATTTGCTGTCACTTGCGTACCGGCTTCTTATGTATATACCTTTCTGAATATATATATTCCCATATTTCTGCTGCTGCTGTTGCTGGTCAAAGGCAAAAGTTTCCTCTGAGGAAGCGCGCGGCACTAAAAGTTTCTAATATTTTTCAGCACCTCAGCACCGGCGATAAGATCTCTCGCATCGCACGCTTCGGTGTTCCTCAGTCTTTCCTCGCCCTGCGTCTTAATTAGTTGAATTCTATGCATTTTCCAGCGCTGGGGCAAGCCGGGGAATTGGCCAAGGAAAAATTGTAACCAGCTAAAGGTAAAAGCGGGCCAAGGAAAATATATAAAAAGAATCACCTGGGAAGCCGGAGCAGAACAAGTTTCGCTCTTTTGGCATAACTTTGCTAATCTTTTGTTACGCCAAAGTTTCGATGTAGATAAAAATGTGGCAAATAAAAATTGTTCAGGCGTGTGCTGGAACTCCCCTCGGTCTTTTGAGGACAATTTTGGCAGAGAGAGACAGAGAGAGGGAGTGAAAAGTTAAACAACTGTTTTATTAAAACTACTTGTGCATTTTATTAGCACAAAAAGGTGTTTCCGAACAAAGGGGATCTATTTATCTCAGAGGAGAAAGTAAAATAAATGTTTTAAAAAAACATAAAGTAAGGGAATTACCTTGGTTATCTTATAACTATAAAATATTTACATGAAAAGCTATTTAACTTTAAAATTAATAACATATTTTCCTGCGCCTTTTCGCCCCGCTAAATCGTGTTAACAACGTCATATCGTGGTCGCATCATTCATGTGCATTTTCAAACATTTCTCCGCACTTGCCGTCAATGCAACTGACAAGTTTTCAATCTCAGCTACCCGGCAGCGTCAAAAATAATTGCAAAATGCATCAATCAGCTGTCAGGAGTGCGCTTCGTCTCGAAAAAATATGTGAAGACTGAAGTTTCGGCAGACATTGCTGTCGCCGCCATCGTCGTCGGTCTGTCAGATGCAGTCGCTATATGCTGTATTAATGCCACGACGGTTCATATTTTGACATATCAAGCTGGCACATTCCCCGGCAGGCTTCAATTTGTCGTCGGAGGCGACACTTGAAGGAGTCGTAACTGCTCATTAGCCGGGATTACGTCTAGACCGCATTTCCGATAATTACTCTTGTATTGGCAGACGGCAAAAGTTTTTCGGCCCGAAACTAAATCGTGCACAAAAGAGGCCACAGAAGCCGCAGGAGCAGGGAGCTGGAAGCAGGGAGCGCCGAAGGAGCAGGACTTCCACTTGGTCCTAGGATTATGGCCACAGGACAAAGCGCAATCAGCAAGTTGACTGCGGTTTCTCTCCTCCTTCCAAGTCCTTCGGAATCCTTCGTTCATCCTTCATCCTCCATCCGCCTAGTTGGCCGGCTAATGCGGTCGATGTCGCCGATGTCCTCTGATTGATTTTTACATGCCGCTTTGTGGGCAATACCCTTCGTCCTTTCCCCCTCCACTCCCCGTTCGTAATACTTTTAATTGACAATTGCGGAAATGCAGGGATACTCGGATAAAAATCCAGCTGCCGACCGCACAAAAGTTTTCAATATTTCAGCAGCAGCAGCAGGGGCAGCGACAAGTGACGGGACGAGACGGCCGTTCAATGTCCAAATTGGCATGCACATGTAAACGGGAAACAAGCAAATTGGTTAACAGAAAAACCGCAAAACCTTTTAATAATGGACAGGCCAAACGGGCTGAGAGGCGGGGCTGCAAAATCAG
>JAEIIM010068367.1:0-10653 GCA_018874515.1 Drosophila greeni | reverse complement strand
ATATTTATATGTAGAGTGATTGAATATACCTACAGTCAACGCATAATATTTTGAGTTTTATTTTGATTTCTTTTTTTTTTTCATAAATATTTTTGTTTGTTGTGTATTAAGAACTTTTGAATTCAATCATGGTCGTCAATAAAGGAGTGACAACTAAAGAACATAATGTGTCTTGGGATTGCTTATGAGCGAAATACATACGGAACAGACGTGGGGCATGTGGACGAGCACTCCGCCCACGGAGTGGGGTTCCGGTTGGGGCACGGCCACCGGCACAGGACCTTTGTAAAGAGAAGCAAAAAACAGGATTAGAGTCGGAACTGGACTGATCGGGAAGCGAGTCCAGCTAAAAATGAAGTTGGCTTTAGTGGTCAACACAGAACTGATTGGCATTCACAAATAGATCATGCATCCAAGTACATACATATAGAAGTCCTAGGTGTCTTAAGGAAAGGTGGAACAAATGAATTTCTCTGAAAGTATCTCATGCATAACTTTTCAACAAGTGGTTTCATTTACTGCCAATTGGGGGATCTACGCGGACGCTGATGACTTTCAACGATTTGAACCAAGTACCGCCTACCGGGAAATCATAGTTCGCTTAAAAAATCAGATTTTGTTGTATTCTGTGCTTGCAGTGTTACGATTTAAACTCGCAGTTCTGTGTGTCGGGGAAGGAGTTGAACCGAACCGAAGGGAAAAATCGATCTATGACAAAACGGAACTTAACTCACTAGGGACGGTCAAGCTACAGAGGTCTACTGGGTATAAAGCTTGGTTATTCTAAATCAAATACTCTAGGAATGCTAAACAGTGATACGGAGCTGTTCATTTGTTACGCGATCAATCGCCTTTTGGGAAGTACGATATACATTTTAAAAACAAAAATAGGGATTTTACGAAATATTACAGAATCTTTGATAATATTTCCCTTAAACCCTTGATTACATGGGACTAGCGATAACGTAATATATGAACAGCTCCTGGAGAGTGGAGTGTGGGCTGTGAGAAAGAGTTGGAGTGATCGAGCGAAACTATTGTTGTCTTTTTCTGTGTGATTTTTCTGTTGGTGTCGTAATGTTAGGTTAATAAAAGTTGTTGTTTGAGTTGAGTAACGAAATCGAAATGTTGCAAAAAATGCTTCATAATGTAATGGTAATTTGTAATTTGTATTCTTGATTTTTGGTTTTTTGTTTTTTTGTTTGTAACGAATGAAACATTTGCTGTTGGTGCATCACCTGCCATTATAATAATTTTTCCATCGTCTGAAAAGAATTGATCTAGCTTAAAGATATCTGATAATGATTGATAGAGTTTAAATTTAGTTTGGTATTAGTTTTGCAGTTTTTCATGAGTCGACATTGGTTTGTAGATATATTATATATATTGGGTATAGACGAGAAGTTTTCGAGAGTGTGACAGAGACAGACGGTTTCGTACGCGCGGAATAGGGTGCGAGCGAGCGAGCGAGCGAAAGAGAGAGACAGCGTTAGTTAGGTTATTTTTGTACAGTACAGGCAGACGCGTAGTAGAATATGTTAGAGATAGAGAGAGAGAAACAGATATACATATTTATGTAGAGAGAGATAGCAAGATAGACAAATAGTTATGGTTGAAACAGATAAATACAGGTGATGGGATGACGGGTGTGATGGTTGCCTCACGGATGATGATCGTTTAAATGCTTGTTAATTCATACTTCTGGGATCGGTTTAGTCTGGGGATTGTTTAGCTGGGTCAAGTAAGAAGTTTACAAGGCATAGCAGTGCAGGTATCTAGTTGAAGGTTGTAACAAAGTTCGGTTTGCACTTTAACGTGGGTTTTTAGGCTAAGTCGGGCTGTTTACAAGGACGCTCGACGGCTCGACGGGGCGAGCCGTCACTCCATACCATCCGCCCCAATTATGTATTATATTCTGAAGTACTGTCTACAATTAGCTACGTTTTTGTGACGTTTCACTGCTTTACTGTTACGGTGGGCACTTTATTTATAGGTGGATTTTTGTGGGTTTTCGGGATAAAAACTGGGGCGAGTCTTTACAGACAGTTTATATGTTACAACCGGGATTCGTATCGGGGGCTTCAGAAAAGATAAAGGTTTGTGGGAACTCTTGGATTTACCTGCGAATCCTCCTAGGGGACCCAGGGGTATCGGAAGCGGCGCCATCGAGAGAGAAACATCTCGATCACGGGTCTTTTCCTTGTCAGACTCGGGTGGAGACTTGCGGGAGGACTTCTCCTCCTCGATGATGTCCTCGATGGGAACCTACAATAACATTCAATTGAAAGTAAATGCAGGAGTCTACAGGTTTCACCTACATCTGGTGGCCTGACAGGATTCAGGGGAGCCATGAACTGGACCAACTTAGTGGAGAGCTGATGCCACATGATCGAGGCCTCGCAGTAGGCGCATTCCGCCACCTGGAATTTATTTCACGAAGATTAAATATATAAAATATTTCTATAAATATTTTTTATAAATCTAAATAACCTTCAGGGCGCAGACGTGGCTGCTGAGACCCACACGAGCCGCTGTGACCATGCACTTGATCAACCGCGAGACGTTTTCGCAGACGCTCGTGTGGATGCCCATGTGCTGCTCCACGTCCTGCAGTTCCATCTGCTTCAGCAGAATGTCCAGCATGAGGATGCAGCAGGTGAGATTGTGCTCAGCGTCCGTGGAGAACTCCGTGTGGCGGTTGGTGGGAGCCTCGTCATCCGAAATGGCAGACGTGTTGCCGGAGTCATCCTCCACGACAGGAGCTGTCGAAAAGGAAAATCTATTATCTTACTGAAGGCTCTCCAACTCCCTTGACTGCCTCACAAATGGAGCTGCGCCTGGGGGGATTGGCCATGTCCGCCTTGGTTTCCTTGCTCTCCTTGCATGGAGTCTTTGGGGCCTTGGCCTGAGACTGGGCGTCCTTTTCGCGCATCAGCTCGTGCTGGATGCCGTACTTCATGATCCTCACCCCGTCCCCGAACATGGCGAAGAGCTGCACCAATGGGATCAGAATCTCCAGCTTGGTGAGGATCTGCAGCCAGTGGAGTGCCTGCTGTTGCACCTTGGCCGTGGTCTTCTCGAAACGAATGGCCACAAAGTTGTACATGGTCTTCGCATCGAAGCCCAGCGGCGACATCTCCGGATCTAGGATTTTGCTCAGCACGATCTTCAGCTCGTTGAGCTCCTTCTCGGCCACGTCGTTGGTAATGGCCTCCATCCAGTGCGGCATTACGTAGTCCCAGATCTCGGAGGTGATCACCTCGTACGGCACCAGGCAGATCAGCCGCTGGAGCCCCTCCTTCAGGTGGCTGGTACGCGACGCCAAGGTCTCCCAGTGTCCACCGACGCGAGCGTACTCGGGGGGATGGGGCAGGAGGCAGGAGATGAAGACGTTGTAGTGGATGCGACAGATCTCCTTCAGCCAGTTGCACACGTGATCCACCTTTAGCTTCTCAATGGTACTCTCCACCTGACCGGCAGCTGCAAGGAATCATTAGTTGATGCCAATGAGGATCCCCTGGGATACTTACCGTCGTAGGAATAGGCGGTGACATGGAACCAGTGGAAGAGCATGCTCAGGATCCTGCCTAGGACCTCGACCGGTGTGTCGGCGGTGGGAGTGCAACGACCCACCAGCAGCCAGATGCCATAGCGGCCCAACCGCTGCCGTTCCTCGAGAGAAATATTGTCGGCGGTGAGGGCAGAGCCGTTCTTCTTGGCATCGGACGACGAGGACTCCTTTCCCGGCTCGAAGTTCAGCGGCTTAGCCTCGCGCAGCAGACTCACCACCGACTCGACCATGTGCATCTGCATTTCGGGGTCCATCTGCCACGCGGGCTGCAGGCTGCGGTGCACCACGTGGTCGCCGCCACGGCGGGAGTTGTGCCTGTTGCTGTGGCACTGGCTGCAGTAGCGAATGGGATGGTTGCCATTGAAGCTGGCGCACTCCGTGGAGAAGCAGATGGAGAAGGCGGACTTCTCGTTGGAGCGACAGTTCTTGTTCTCGCAGACCATGGACACCTGCTGCATGGGATGGAGGATGTCGCCGAACTCGAGGCTGCCGTGCTCGCGGTGGATTTCATTGGCACACTCGATGCACAGGTAGAGCGGCGGTGGACAGTCCGGGGCATAGGTGATGCTGATGCTGTGATCGTAGCACACCTTGGCTGCCTCTGCGTTCCCGGCATTCGGACAATGCTCCCGCTGACAGGTGAAGGGCACCAGGTCG
The DNA here is from genome assembly GCA_018874515.1 of Drosophila greeni. Classification (NCBI taxonomy): domain Eukaryota; kingdom Metazoa; phylum Arthropoda; class Insecta; order Diptera; family Drosophilidae; genus Drosophila; species Drosophila greeni. The sequence goes on along the minus strand of JAEIIM010068367.1, from coordinate 6,425 downwards.
TCTAGATGGGTTTTAAGTGAGAATCAGAAATAAGGAGTAGTAAGGGTATCGAAATATAATTGCTTATAATTTCTATTTAAATTAACAAGGACCAATTGACTTTTATTAGAGGTTTTAACTCACTAGTTAGCTTCGAAAGCAGGACTTTCCGGTCAAAGAGATTGGCGTCAAAGGCGGGCCAGTAGTAGAAAAGCAGCTTGGCGGCCGAGGTTCGGGAGACAGCGGTGCCGTAGGCCACCACGCAGAGTATGTCCTTGACCACGTTGTGCTTGAGGGTCATCAGGCACTCCAGCAGCTGGCAGTGGTGGGCCGGGTTGTTGGAGTACTGCAGCACCATCATGATCACGGAGGACACGGACTGGCAGGCTTGGCACTCCTGCTCATCGGAGCTGCGACGGGCTGGTTTTGAAAATAAATAACAAAAATAAATACAAGTGACGATAAATATAGATATATTTCTAATGCTAAGATACTGCAATTTTTAAAAGAGTTTTGGATAATCAGATGAACAATTGGAGGTGAAGTCCACCCCAAATCTAGATATCCCATAAGCTGTCATAACTTTAAAATGTGAAAATGTTTCTTGAATTTCAGGTTTAATGTTTATATTGACCTTTTTAACCATTTTCAATCAAACTTACTTATAGTGAAGGGCAGGATATAGTAGCATAAAGCGTTGACAATATCCTGGTGCAAAGCTGGCGGTAAAACAGATATAGTAGAGCTGACCAGGTAGGGTAGATTATCGATCAGATCCTTGTCGAGAAAGGGGAGGATGCAGCTTAGGCATTGCAAGAGGGCTTTTCCAAAAACTATACAAATATGCCAGGTTAATATAGAAAAGATATCAAACGTGGGCTATCTTCATCTCACCGATTTGTCCGTACTGGATGCAAGGTGCCACATCAATGAGCATTGTAAGAGCGTTGTATAGGTTGCCATATTCGAGATTGGGATAGGCAGACATGCGAGTGGGATCTTCGAGGGGATCGCGTATAAGCTCGTGCGGCGAGGTGCGCACATCCTTAAGGACAGCTGTGAAAATAATACCCTATTAAGACTCAACTCCTTTATATATAATAAAGAAACAAACAACTTACTTAGTAGAGTTTGAGAAAAATATTTGATATTGTTAGCAATATCTACGCCAGAGGGCGCGGGTAAGACGTTGTGTAATAGACGTACATGGTATTCATGAAGGGCTCTCAATTTTGCCTGAACTGTAGGGGGAAAAAAAATTGAGTAAAGCTCCCTGAAAAGTTGAGACTCCTGGGGACAACTTACAGGCGGCAGCACGAGTGCCCATGTTGATGAGTTGCACCTTGAAGCTGCCAGTCATTATATCAGACAAATCCTTCGCATTGCCGAAACTGCTGCCGAGGGACTTCGCATTCTACAATTAAATATTTTAAGCAGAATTATAAAAATTAACACTTGGAATGACGTAATACATTTCCTTGTTAGGCATCCCAACAAAAAATACTTGAAAACTAGCTTTACTTCACAGATAACTTGGAAGTTTCATATACTACGGATGCTTAGGGCACTGCTGATAATATTTTTCATAAGTTTACCTCGAAATTTGTTAGTTTTTTCAAAAGATTTGCAATTTTTTACGGATTTTACAGAAAGCCACGTCCACGAAGAAAAATCTCTATAACTAAACTGAGTTTTGTGGTGTGTATCTGTGCAAAAGTTCAGCTATCTGTTGGCTGCATTTTGCCCCCCACTCGAGGAAATTTCCTTATTTATAAAGTACTTACCCAAATTTATAGGGCGGTTATTTTCTAGTAATAGCATAATTAGATTATTTTAGTTAAATCTGAAGTCATGTATCGAAATTCTTAGTTAATGTGAAGAAATCTGCGAAAATTACAGTTGGGGGTTGGGCACTTGACCCACTTTTGCCACCCACCCCGGGCAGCAGCTTCGAAGAACAGCTGCTCCGAAGTAGGACATGCGCATATCGCGTGTTTATCTTAAATTTTCCGCACTTACCGGGCGGTTTCCAACAAGTGTTTGTTTTCCTCTGACCGACGTAAATATTTACAATCTGAAGCCTGTTCCGGAGTTTGCGCAGATAGTGCTCGGTGTTTGTAAACAGACCACAGCTGTTTATCCCGGTTACTCGCATGCAACTGGTATCTGTTGAATTATTTTTCCCAGTTTTAGAGGTACATACATACTTGAATGCCGGCATTAGATGAAATGTTAACATACCCTAGGAAGTCGATAGGAAAACTAAACAGTTTTATAAAATTCAATAGGATTTATAGAAACGTAAATGAGTTTTGATGAAGGATAATAAAAGCGGTGGGTAAAATTAGTTTCGTATTTGTTCAAGGAATACATTTTTATAAAGACCAAAAGAAATCTTTTTTAAGTTTCACACATACGTTCTGTTAACTTGATTAAAGAAACCAAAAACACAAAAAAAAAACAATTACCACCCTTTTAAGGTAAACCTTTTTACAATAAAATACTCATTACAGCATTTAGCAGATTTGGGGGGTGTCTCACTTTAAGGCTTCGCTGGAAAGTGAAAACCTCGACGAATTCTTGGGGTTGTCCAGTGCTTTGTCTGGCTTATGCGGAACCCTTTGACCCCACTGTTTGTAACTTAGGACACGAAACTCGTTCTGGAAATCGAAGCCTCCCGTGTAGATTTTTTAACAACCGATTTAACTGAACTCTGTGAACCCACAGACGACCCAAAACGGATTGGTTTACTAGCCAGAACGAGTGCTTTTATTTTGAAAGAAGCTTGTAGTTAAATTTTTAGGAATAGTCGTCCGAAATTTAAAAAATTGTATTTGTTAGGCAGTGGACTGCGCTTCCACATTCACCGGTTCAGACACAACGGAAAAATGGTCAGGTTCGAATTTGCTCAGAATTTAGGGGTCGGATACATTACTGGCGAATATTTTCTCTCGTGTCTTGGGCAGATTCACTCAATCGGATGCTGGCTGATGGGACTCTGCATCCTCTTGCTCATCCGTATCGAAAGCGGACTCGTGGGTTGCAACATCCTCCGGTTCAGCCGCAACGGAAAGGTGGTCATGTTTGAATGTGGTTATGCACTGGCCCTCGGACACATTTTTGGCGAGTCTCTTCTCTTTTGTCTTAGGTCTCCAACGCTCTGTCTCCGGGGTGCTCGACAGATCAACTTCATCGGATGATGGCTGTTGGGGTTTCGCATCCTCCGGCTCAGTCGCGTCTGAAGTTAGCTCATTGGATGCCGCTTTCGCCGACTTAACCGCGACGGGAAGATGGTCTTGCTCGTCGGACACATTCCTGGTCAGTCTCTGCTCTTGTGACTTGGGCTCTAAGCGCTCTGGCTCTTTGTCGATTGGCAGATTTACTTCATCGGGTACTGACTGATGGGGTTTCACATCCTCCGGTTCCGTCGCGTCGGAATTTTGCTGTTTGGGTGCCGCATCCGCCGACTTAACCGCGACGGGAAGATGGTCCTGTTCATCGGACACATTCTTGACAAGTTCCTGCTCTTGTGTCTTGGGCCTTAAGCGCTGTGGCTCTGGGTCGATTGGCAGATCAACTTCATCGGGTGATGGCTGATGGGGTTTCGCATTCTCCGACTCTGCCGCAACCGTAATGTCGTCACTCTTCGTGGGAGTCTGCTGCTCCTGACTTGCATCAAGAGATGGTTCTTCAACGTCGCTTAAAGGCTGAGTCAGCGTCTCCAGAGTGTTTTGTTTCTGCTGCAATTTCAACACTGGTTCCTCCTCCGTCTCATTTCCCGTCTTCGGTTTGGGAGCCTCGACCTTGGCCTGGCTTTTCCGACGGTAAAACCAACGTTTCCAGTAGACCTCCGACTCAGTCGCACGAAGAGCCGGCATGGGCGTTTTGGGCTTCAAATGATCAGGCTCCGGGTTGCTTGGTAGCAACTGCTCCTGACTTGCACCAAGACGTGGTTCTTCAATTTTGCTTGCTGACTCCTGATTGTTCTCCTTCGGCTGCAGTTTCTGCACCACTACCTTCTCGATAACATCGTCCTTGTTCTGCCTCTTTAGACGGTTGAACAACCATTTTAAACGGTAGACCTCCGACTCATTCGGAACCAGCAGACGCTCAGGCTCAATTGGCTCCAATACCTCAGGCTTCGGGTCGACTGGCAGCTGCTGCTCCTGACTTGCACCCAGAGATGGTTCACCAACGTCCTTTGCCGACTGAGTCTCCAGATCCAAATGGGATTGCTGCTGCTTCTGTTTCTGCGCCTCAACCTCTTTCCCGGCTAAGGTTTCCTGCTCAGGGGCCTCGACCTTGGACCTGTTCTTCTGACGGTGGAACAACCGGTTCCAGTAAAACGGTATCGACCATTTGAGGGTTGTGGACTTCGCGATGGGCAATGGTTTGTCCTGCGGAGTGGGAACTTCATTGGAGGTTGACTGATCGCGAAAGGTTAAAAAAGACAATGGCTTAACTGTAAAGGACAATGTTCAATGTGACCAATTAATAATTTCAAATATCCGAATATTATTCTAAAAAAAATTACCCCGGTAAGGCGATTTCCTTTGTGACAAGATACTAGGAAATGTGTTGGAATTGGAAAGCCCCTCGTTGTCTGCATGGATGGAGGTTGCGCTCTTATTAGCCAGCAGGAGTGGTCCATTGGTGACCTTTAAGAAGCGCTGTAACGAACTACTGCTGGACAAGGAGCTGGCTGGCGAACTGATGAGATGCGCGTCCTCTATGGATTCGTGTTGCTCATCGTGCCGATTTTCGACTGGTACACCCTGTAGCTTGGCAAGGGCTCCATTAAACAGATAAGACATGTTCCTCCACTTTGTTTTTGGGGTTTTATTTTAAATTTCGAGTGATAGTGAGTCTTAGCCGAGTTTTAGCTTGGTGTAACAATGAAATCCACAGCCTACTGGAGGCGGTCAGGTCTCGATCTTACATTGATTTGGATAAAAGCTGTCTTTGATTTCTAAATATCATTTACTTTAGTTTCAGTATTTTATAAACTAAACTATGAACATAAATGAATAAATCCAAATGGTCGTAATTGTGAGTGTCTCTTTCTGTGTGTGTGGCAATTTGGCGACGCTCTGTTAACATGTGTTAACAGCGACATCGAAACAGGTTTCAATTGATACGATTCTGATTTCACTGGCTCCTGCACTCTCTCCCTACCTCTGCAATCGAACTGTTTCCTCGGTCAGGACAAAGCCAATCGAAGCCTGCTGCAGTCACAGAAAAACTGAAAAAGCTGAAGCCAAAGGCAATTCATTCAATATGTGCACACAACACAATACCCCTTGTTATGCTGCCTGCAGTCCATTGTTTCAAATGTTTGATATCCGTTGTCGGGTGTCCAGTAGTCCAGTTGTCCGGCAGTCCGGCAGAGCTCGGGGCCCACCAACAAAGTGGTTTTGAAAATCAATTGAGGAACTGGTAGCGATTCCTGCTGTCGACACTGCGCCATCCCATTCCCGAGCATAGTGGTCCGTTAATTTATGTAGTTATGTATTGCCCGTTGCCAGGATACCCGAAACAATGCACAATTGCTGCGGCAGTTGCAGGACGGCAGCAGCATTGTCCGGCGAAGGTGTTGAAAATGTATTTCGAGGCATAAGAAATTATTATTAAAGTTCGCATGATGATTTTCAGAGGAACTACTGAATTGTAATATGTATTTAAACATTTTGAAAGATTAAAGGACTTAGTTAAGGACTTGGTTAGTTTGAACCAACAAATATTTTAAAGGTACTTTGAAACATTAAATTTACGGCGATTTAAATTATTGTTTCTGAATGAATTGCGGTTTAATTTAAAACTGTTATCAGACCCCTTTAAATGATACCTACTGCTCCCCTCTAGTCTTGCAGGAAAAGCTGATGGGATGTCTCCCTCGCACGGATTACAAAGGAACATCAATAAATCATCAACAATAAAACCATAAGGGAAATGAACAAGGATATTGCAAGGGCAATCCTTTTGCCAGCCAACAGCTGCTCCTCCCTCACTCCTTTGAAAAGTGTGAAAATGTTAACGTCAACGGGGAGTTGTCTCCGCCAGTCATTATTCTTGCCCATCCGCGGGGTGGGCGCCACATAATGGCCAAAACGGAAATGTTGTTTGCAGCCAATTCATGGCCACACACAACATAAACACCCCCTGTAGGCATACACACACACTGAATGGTGGTGGGGCCAGTGGGAACAATGGCAACAGCGGAATCAGCAGAAGCTGCAGCTCCAGACCGCAAAATGTGTTGCCACAACCCTCGGGGCAGTGAATCAGGAGCTGGAGCTGGAGCTGGAGCAGGAGCAGCAGGGTCTGCGTCTGCTGCTGGAGTGGGAGCAGCAGTCGGGAGCTGCTCATAAGTCGGTCTGGCAGACAAATCTTCGGAGCAACTGCATTCATTCATTGGTAATAACAATCAAACTGCCGTTGGCAGTAGC
>JAEIIM010068321.1:0-11622 GCA_018874515.1 Drosophila greeni | reverse complement strand
CAAAGGGCACGCGAGGGCTTGCAGGGATCCTTGGCGCAGGGATTGCTGACTGCAAAGGAATTAAAGATAAAATCAAAGGGATAACAAATCATATATGATTCAGAAAACATACTATTTCTGTTCTGCTTCATGGGATGCAGAATGCCAATGTCCGAGGAGCGATACCCCTTCAGCAGGTAGGTGCCGTTGTCGTTGCCAAACTTGTTCATCTTGATGATGCTCTGATCGTACAGCTTGATGTACAAGAAGTCCTCGAACACGTCGATCTTTTGGGGCTTCTCTCGCGTGCCAAAGCGTCGCACCACATTGCGATCCTTGCCATTGAGGCGGCACGTTTCAATAGTTCCCTTGCGATAGTCCGCCCAGTAGAGTCGCCCCGTGGGATAGTCCATCGAGAGGCTGATGGGCCAGCCCACGTCACGCTCCACCAGACTCTTCTTGTTGCTGCCGTCCAGGGAGGCCACCAAGATGCCATTCTCCAGCGTGGACCAAATCATAATGCGCGACTCGGGCTCAAGGACAATATCCGTGGGATTCATGCCCGTCGACACCAGGGATATGTACTTCTTGCCCTCGATGTCGGTGGCCAGGATCTGATTGTGTCGCGAGTCTATGATGTACACCCGCTGAGTGATCCAGTCCACGGCCAAGGACTTGGGATCATCCAGTTCCGGAATATTGAAGGCGGTTAGCTCCTTGAGATCCCGACGCACCCGCACTCCCGTGCCCTCGACATGCGGCGTGGCTATCTTCATGGTGTGCACCTTCCCGTGATGCGAGTCGATCCAGAACAACAGCGTGTCCTTTGGCCTGATGAGTATGTCGAAGACATCAATCTTGAGGCTGTCCGTCTGGAAGAAGCCCACCACAGTGGTGCCCTCCTGCTTGGCGGGCAATATGAATCGGAACTCCTGCTCCGAGGCGAGCAGCAGAATCTGATCCGGTCCGGAGGCCAGGCAGGTGGCATTCTTCGCCGTTCCCTTCTGGTAGCCCTCGGCGCACTTGCAGTTAAAGTGCCCCGCCTTCTTTTCAATGCAGATCTGCGAGCAGCTCCCGAAGCCACAAACCGGCGGCTGGCAGTTCATCTCATCGGAGCCGTCGATGCAATTGTACTGACCATCGCAGCGGAAGATCTTGGCGATGCAGTCGTCGTTCTCGCACTGGAACTGATCGTGCCGGCACTTGGGCAGCGCCGCACACACCTCGTCCGACTCGTCCTCCTTCTCGTCGCAGTCGTTGACGCCGTCGCAGAGGGCAGAGTTTCGGATGCACAGCTGATTCTTGCACTTGAAGGCATTGGCATGGCAATGGATGTGGGCACAGGTGGCGAAGCTCTCGTCGCTGCCGTCCAGACAGTCGTCCCAGCCATCGCACTTCCAGCGGGACATGATGCACTTGCCGTTGCCGCAGCTAAAGTGATCCGAGGGACAGGTGCAGTTGACCTCATCGGAGCCATCGGGGCAGTCATCGTCTCCGTCGCATTGGTATTGCCTGGGAAATTTATACAAGTTTTAATATATTTTAAATACAGAAAGTAGAAGTCGCCGCTCACGTGTTAATGCAGGTGTTGAAGGCGGCGCACTTGAACTGCTTCTCCTTGCAGGTGATGTTGCAGTTGATCTCGTCGCTGCTGTCGTCGCAGTGGATCTCTCCGTCGCAACGGTAGTTGTGCTTGATGCACTTGCCTGTGCCGCAGCGGAACTCGCTCTCGGAGCAGTTCCTCATCTGACAGTTCAGCTCATCGCTGCCATCCCCACAATCGTTCTCGTAGTCACAGCGCCAGCGTCCCGGTATGCACTTGGAGTTGTTGCACTTGAAGTAGGTGGGATCGCAGGTGGCCTTGGAGGTGAAGCAGCTGGCGGGCTCATCCTCGCCATTAGGACAGTCGGGCTCGTCGTCGCAGCGCCAGGCGAGAGGAATGCAGCGACCCGAGTTGCATCTACAAGGGGAATAAGAACAAATTTAAAAAGGATTTAAGGCATTAGGAATACCTATACTCACTGGAAGTCATTGGGTCCGCAGGACACATTATCACAGTTGGCCTCATCCGACTTGTCCGGACAATCGATGTCGCCGTCGCACACCCAGACGTAGGGCATGCACCGGTTGTTGCCGCACTGGAACTGGTCCTTCTTGCAGACGAGCGGCGTGCAGCCAGCCTCATCCTCCCCGCCAGGACAGTCGCTGACCCCGTCGCACCGCTTCACATTGTCCACGCAGAAGGCACTGGTATTGGCCGTGGCCCCGCACTTCAGGTGCGTGTCAAAGCAGGTGAACTTGTCGCAGTTGAGCTCGTCGGAGCCATCGCCGCACTGGTTGGTGCCGTCACAGATGTGCGACGGATGGATGCACTTCTTGTTGGCGCACTGGTACTGACCCGGCTCGCAGTGGAAGGGCGGACAGGTCTCCGGCTCGTCGCTGCCGTCGCCGCAGTCGTCCTGCGTGTCGCAGCGCCAGTAGAAGGGAATGCACTTGTACGTGTTCACGCACTCGAAGTGCGCCGCCGTGCAGTTGGCGCGACAGGTGCGATTGTCGGCCGCCAGGACAAAGTTCGTGGGGCAGAGGCACTTGTAGTAGGGCTCCTCCGGGGACAGGACGCACAGCGTGGAGCAGTTGGCCTTCAGGCAGGGATTGCCGCTCATCGGCTGCTGCTGGCGATAGGGATGGAACACCCGCAGGTCCATCGGCCGGTGAATGGTGGTGATCAGGGTGGTGCAGTTGTGGCCGCTGAAGATGCTGCAGTACTCAATGGACTTGGTCTCCCAGTCCGACCAGTAGATGTGGCCCTCCCACACGGCAATGGCAAAGATGTGGTGCAGATTGAGCTCCGGATTGATGCTCCTCGCCAGCAGCAGGCGCGTGTGATTGCCGTCCAGGTCGCTCACCGAGATGGTGTCCTCCCGAGCGTCGCCCCAGAACAGCTGCTGCGTTTCGAAGCTAATGGTCAGAGCGTTGGGCCAGCCCAGACCATCGCGGATGATCATCCTCGGGCTGGACCCGTCCATGCCCGCCTTGCCGATGTGCGGATTGTCGCCCCAGTCCGACCAGTAGATGTGCCGCTGGTACGGATGCAGGGCAATGCCGCGCGGCTCCCGCAGGTACTCGTTGATGAGCACCTTCCGGTACTTGCCGTCCAGCTGCGACACCTCGATCGTGTCCAGCCCCTTGTCGCACCAGTACAGGTTCTTGGCCACCCAGTCCACGGCCAGGCCGTCGGGATTCTTCAGCATGGCCTGGTGCAGGGTCTGCGTCTTGTTCTCCTTGGGGCAGTGCCGCTTGATGGTGCCCACGGTGCTGGTCACGTCCGACCAGTACAGGCACTGGCTGTCCCAGTCGTAGTCCAGGGCCACGGCATTGGACAGCTCGTTGATCAGAATGGTGCCGTTGCCGGTCATGTTCACCTGCCGGATGTAGTAGCGATTGGAGAAGATCAGCTCCATGGACACGTTGCTGGTGGCCTTGCAGGTGTGGTGATCCACCAGGGCATAGCCCTTGGCGCAGAGGCACTTGTAGGAGCCGTAGGTGTTGACGCAGGTCTGGGAGCAGGGCTGCTCGTCGCACTCGTCGACGTCGGTGCAGAGATGCGGACTCTGGGGCAGCACCTTGTAGCCCGGCCGGCAGTGGCACTTGTAGCCCACCACCTTGTCCTCGCACTCGTGCTCGCAGATGTCCGGGATGAGGCACTCGTTGACGTTGCACAGCTCCTCGTCGGAGAAGTCGGCGCAGTCGTTCCTCCGGTCGCACAGCAGATCCGCGCTGATGCAGGCTCCGTTCTTGCAGCGGAAGTCGTCCGTGCCGTTGCATCCTCGGGTGTGGGCACACAGGCTGGGCAACTCGTCGCTGCCATCGCCACAGTCGGGCTTGCCGTCGCACGTCTGGTTCTTCAGAATGCACTTGCCGTCCTGGCACTGGTGCATCAGCGATCCGCCCGGACAGGAGTGCGGCGCAAAGGCGGGCACACAGCCATCGTACTCGTCGTCGCCGCCGGGGCAGTCCTCGTCGCCGTCGCACACGTACTGGGAGTCAATGCACAGGCCGCTGGTGCAGAGGTGAGCCGGCGGCGGACAGTCGGGAATGTGAGCGATGCCGCCACACTGGGGCCCCTCGTCCTCGCTGCCCGTGTCCCCCGGGCCGCTGGGACAGTCCTTCTCGCCGTCGCACACCCACTTCTGGGGTATGCAGCGGCCCGAGCTCTTGCACTGGAAGAGATGCGGCCGGCACGGTCGGCTCGGGCACTGCGGGCCCTCGTCCGCGCCGTCCTCGCAGTCCATCTTCCCGTCGCACTGCCAGCTGGCCGGGATGCAGCCGTTGTCGCAGGCAAACTGGTTGCCGTGGCACTCGTGGCGGCAGCCCATCTCGTCGCTGCCATCGGAGCAGTCCTTCTCGCCGTCGCAGTGCCAGGCCGCGAAGATGCAGTTGCCGGTGGCGCACCGGAACTGGTCAGCGTTGCAGCTGACGTTGGTGCGATTCGGGCAGTTGAGCTCATCGGTTCCATCGGGACAATCCGCGTCGCCGTCGCAGCGCCAGCTGGGCATGATGCAGATGGTGCTGTTGCCGCAGTGCTCGAAGGCCACGTTGCCCACCTCGCAGGGCGTGGGGGCGCACATCTTCTCGTCGCTGAAGTCCCGGCAGTCCTTCATCTTGTCGCAGACGAACTTCCGCGAGATGCACTCGCCGCTGCCGCAGCGGAACTGATCCTGCGGGCACTTGCAGAGCAGCTTGGTCTCGTCGCTGCCATCGCCGCACTGCTGCAGGCCGTCGCACTTGTGCTCCTTGGGTATGCAGCGGTGGTTCTGGCACATGAAGTGCGTGTCCGGGCACTGGCGGAAGATGCAGTAGCTGCGCCACTCGTCGGAGCCGTCGATGCAGTGGGTGACATTGTCGCAGGTCAGCTCCATGGGGATGCACTCGCCGGAGTGGCAGTTGTACTGCAGGGTGCCGCAGCTGGTGTTCACGGGGGCGATGCAGCGGCGTCCGTCGGGCGCCAGGATGCCCTGGGTGCAGTGGCAGGTGGCCTGTCCGCTGGCGTTCAGAATGCACACGTCCTCGCACTGTCCGTTCAGGATCTTGCACTGATTCGCATCGCAGTTAATGCTGGTGTTCTGCACCGCCACAATGCCCATGGGCCGGGTCACGTGCTCGCGCAGGAAGAGGACATCCGTTCCGGTGTACTTGTTGGCCCGCACCACCGCGTGCAGCACCCAGTCCGTCCAGAAGAGCAGGTCCCCGTACACGGCCATCGCGAAGGCGTGCTTGGGCGTGGAATGGGCCAGCACCACCCGGTTGCTGCCATCGTAGTTGGTGCGCTCGATCTTGTCCAGCCTGGCGTCCGCCCAGTACAGTTTCTGCTGCTCCAAATCGAGGGTCAGAGCATTCGGCATCTTGATGTCCTTCTTTATGATCATCTCCGTGCCGTAGCCCGTGAGGTAAGAGCGCTGGATGCAGGGCGCCTCCTCGTTCCAGTTGGTCCAGTAGATCATGCCCAGGCAGGGCTCCACGGCAATGCCGCGTGGCTTGTCCTTCTCCCGGAGACTCAGCACGTTCTTCACGTGCTTCTGGTTCTGGTCCGCCTGCGCGGCGAGATGTCGCAGCTCGACGCTGCGGATGACCGCGTTGTTGTTGTTCGACGTCCAGAAGAGCTGCTCGTTGACCATGTCGTAGGCCAGACCCTCCACTCGCTCCTGCTGACCCACCAGGACGCGCTGGCCGCTGCCGTTGAAGTGCACCTGGTTGATGGTGCTCAGCTGGACGTCCGAGTAGTACACCAGCTGATCCTCGTAGTTGTAGCTGATGGCGATCACGTTCCTCATCACGCTGCTGTTGGATATCATCTGCACCGGCCAGTTCTTGTTCGCGTGCTCCGTCATGTGGATGCTCTCGATGTTGCTGCGGTAGCTGAACAGCAGGAAGTTCTCGTACGGCTCGCAGGTGACCCCGTCCGCGGCCAGGCGACTGTGGGCGCAGGCGCAGATGGGACTGGTGCCGTTGAACAGGCAGAGCTGCTCGCAGCCGCCGTTGCTCTGGGCACAGGGATTGGTGCCGCGCTGAATCCGCTTAGAGTATATCTTTAGATCCCTGATGGCATCCTGTTCCGTCTCCAGGATCACCTTCGACCGGCTAAGATTGGCCAGAGGCGCCACTCGAATGGTGCCCTCGTTGTATTTGTTCTCCGCCCAGTAAAGATATTCTCCCATCTTGGCCAGCGCCACTGGGTTGTTGAGGGTCAGGTTCAGCAGCTGCTGCCTCAGATTCCCGTCGTAGTCCACCTTCATCAGGGCATCGGGATTGCGCTCGCACCAGTACACCTTGGTGGCTTCAATGTCCAGCACCAGGCTGCCCACCGCCCAGTTGGGCCGCGTCTGATTGACCAGGATGAAAGGCTGGCTGCCATCGAGGCCCACACGCCCGATGTGCTGCTGGGTCACATAGAAGAGCAGGCCCTGCTGAGGATCTACCGCCAGGGCTGTGGGTTTGTCCAGGCTGGAGACCACCACATAGCGATGGCTGCCATCGAGACGGGCCACCTCAATGAGATTGCGCTTCGTGTCGCTCCAGTAAATATTTCCAGCCACCCAGTCGATGGCAATGCCGCCCAGCCAGTCCTGTTGCTTGTAGCCAGCCAGATTGATGGCCTCCAGAATGGTCTCCCTCTGGGTGCCATCGCGCTTCACGCGGGAGATGCTGCCCAGTTCGTTGTCGCCCCAGTAGAGGCTGTCCGTGGCAGCCAGGTACTCGATGAAGCTGGCCGAGCTCACACGGGAGATGGGAACCAAAGCCTGCACAAGGTAAAAGTAAAAATATATTAGAGATTTATAGAAGAGAATTTTGTAAGATCTCCCTTACCGCTGCTGGCTGGTCAAACTCCTCCGAGGGATCAACCATCTCCACGCCTTGGAGCACATCGATGGAGTAGAAAATGAACTCTGCCCGTGGAATACAATGTGTGGGATTCTTGGGTTCTACATCGTAGCCTAAAGCACAGCGGCAGACATGATCCGTGGCGGATATGGCCAGACACAGGTGCTGACAGCCACCGCGCAGGGGACCAGCACAAGTATTCGTGCCTGTCTGAGCGTCCGCATAGAACATCTTCATGCTCTGAATGCTCTCTGGCAGGGGAAAGAGATGTTAATCATAAAGATTCATTAGGAGTCAAGATTACTTACTGGTGTTGACCCTCAAGTAGGACATATTGGAGCAGGCCTCCTTCTCGCACTGCATGATCACGCTCTGTATGTTCTCCGGGAAGTACAGAGTTCCATTGTATACAGTCAGCGAACTGATCGAGGTAATCTGGCTGGCCACCAGCACCTTGCGTGTCTCATTCCTAGGGATGTCGTAATAGGCAATGCCAGAGTTATCATACGCATAGTACAACCGCTGCGAGTCAAAGTCCATGGTCAAGCTCTGGAGGCTGTTCTCGTGCTCATAGATCAACGCACGGCCCGAGCCATCCAGGTTGGACTGCTCCAGCTGGGACAGGCTGCCATCGGAGGCGGTGTGGATCCAGTACATCTTGCCACTGCAAGGGAATTGTTAGAATACTCTGGATAGATTCAACGAAAGCTAGCTTACTTGGCTGGATCCAGGACAATGCTGTCCACCATATTGAGGTCCTCATGGATGTGGGTCACGTACTCTCCCTTCAGGTTACTCGCCAGGATATTGCACTTGATCTGACCCGAGGAGAAGTACATGTTCCGGCCAATCCAGTCGATGGCAAAGCCATAGGGCTTCTCAATGTTGGTGTTAATGATGGGTTCGATCAGGCCATTCGAGATGCCAGCGCTGGAGATTTCGTTCTGCTGTATGTCCGACCAAAAGATGCGACTCTCGTCCACTAGGAAGTCGATGCGTTGCGGAGCCACCAACTGCCAAGAGGGATTAAAATTAAAAATAAAGAAACAAACGCGTAAATTCACACTTACCCTCGGCGACTGCCTGATGGTGGGAATTGTGTGGTGATTGGGCTGATGGAGATCTATGCCCCGGATCTCGTCCACCATCACAAAGAGCAGCACCTGCTCGTTGGGTATACAGTTGCGTTCATCGCTGGGATCCAGACGCATCACGTGCGGACACTCGCACTTGAAGGTGCCCTTTCCGCTCAACAGACACAGATGTGAGCAGCCGCCGTTGTTCTCCCCACAGGGATTTTTATCCCAGGGCTGGCGGCTGGAGTGGAGAACCTGAATGCCAAAGGGCTGGGATTGGGTTCGCTGCAGCACCTGCACATCGCTGCCGTTCCACTTGTTGGCCCTTATCACGGACGTTGTCCGCCAGTCCGTCCAGTACACATAGTTCTCGAAGACGGAGATGGCGAATGGATGCGAGAGTATGTCCTTGTTGCGCAGCACCACATGGTGCTCGGTGCCATCGTACAGGGTGCTGCTGATCGAGTCGGACTTGGCGTCCACCCAGTAGACACGCTTCTGCGTGTAGTCGAGGGTCAGGCCGTTGGGCCAGCCGGCACTCAGCTGCCAGCTGGTGGAGATCATGCGCCTGCCTTCGCCCGACATGCTAGCCCGCTCGATGCGCGGCGAGTTGTCGTCCCAGTCCGTCCAGAAGAGCAGGCCTTCTCGCGGATCCAGGGCTATCGCTCGAGGACTCTCCATGCTCCCCGCGATGAGCGTTCGCCTAAAGCTCCCGTTCAGCTTGGCCACCTCGATTTGGTCCAGATTCGAGTCTATCCAGTACAGATTCTTGCCCACCCAGTCCACGGCCAGGCCCTCGGTGGTGGACAGGCCAGAGTGGATTACCGCCTCGACATTGCGCAGACTCTCGCCCATCAGCTGGCCCCTGTATATCTTGTCGTCGATCACATCCGTCCAGTAGATCTCAATGTTGGACTCGTTGACGTAAAGGAAGTCCAGGGCGATGATGTTCCGCTGGGAGGTGTAGAAGTTGCCCACGTTGAGGGTCTTCAGGTCGATGCCCTTGATGTCCTGCCGGTTCGTAAAGATCACATACGGCTCGTCCGGGGCGGTGCTCTTGCAGGTGAACTTGTCGTAGGCCAGATCGAAGCCCTTCAAGCAGTGGCACTCGTAGCCCTTGCCGCTACTCTCGCACACCTGCGAGCAGGTGTCCCAGTGATCGCAGGCATGCTGCATGCTGCAGCGCTTGCCATTCGGCTGCAGATACAAGTGATCCGGGCACGAGCAGATGTAGCCCTCCGGCGTGTTGTGGCAGCGATGCGAGCACTCGTGGCCACGCTCGCACAGCTTGTCGGCGCACAGGAAGCCCTCGTCCGTGGTGTCCTCGCAGTCGTTCTTGCCGTCGCACAGCTGATCCACCGTCACACACTGCCTGGCGAAGCCGCACAGGCGGTCCGGATGCTCGCAGATCACCGTCTCGTTGAGGTCGAAGCGCGTGGCATTGATGTGCGTGCAGTTGAGCTCGTCCGTCTTGTCGAAGCAGTGCGGGATGCCGTCGCAGTGCAGGTAGTCGGGAATGCACTCGAACGGATCCTGGCAGGCGAACTCGAGGGGAGCACACTCGGTCAGCTCCTTCCAGCCGGTCAGGGGATGGTTGTCGCTCTTGGTCTGGGTGCAGTTGGCCTCGTCGCTGGAGTCCTCGCAGTCGTGGATGCCGTCGCACATGCTCATCTCGCCGTAGCAACCGATAGGGCGGCAGTACTTCTCACCGTGTCCACACTCCTGCTCGCAGTCCGTCTCATCGGCATTGTTTCTATCGAAAAAAAGGATCAGAGGATTTTCTTTGAAGTATCTAAAATGCCTAACTTACCCGCAATTATCGATGCCATCGCAGACATCGGCAAACTGACGACACCTTCCATTGCCGCAGTCCAGTTCGGGGCACTTGCTGCCAAAGAAGATCTCCGCCGACTCGTCCGAGTCATCGTCCGGCCCGCAATCGATCACGCCGTCATTCACCCAGGCCATCTGGATGCAGCGACCGCTCTTCTGGCAGGTGAACTCGTTGCTGTTGCAGGTGCTGTGCTCGCAGTTCACCTGGTCCGATCCGTCCGAGCAGTAGGCAATGGAGCTGCACAGCAGCGATCGCTGGTAGCACCGACCGTTGCACACAAAGTGCAGCGTCTTGTCACAGGTCAACGGATTGCAGGGACCCCTCGAATCGCTGCTCTCGTCGATGCCATCCTCGCAGTCCTCGAAGCCGTCGCACATGTCCTTGCCATCGATGCACTGACGCGTGCTCCGGCACATGAAGCCCGAGGTGCAATTGGGACGGATGGGTGATGGTGCCAGCTGCGGGATGCAGTGGCTGCCGGTGCCATTGAGAGTAAAGCCATCGGGACAGCGGCAGATTGCTCCCTTAGGCGTGTTCAGGCACATGCCCGGACACTTGGACTGCGCACAAGCGCTCGGCGTCTGGGGCAGTGGTTGGGTAGCCAAATCGAAAATCCGCAGGTCAGCTCCTCGCCCAGTTCGCTGCAGATGCACCGTGGAACTGAACGTGCTGGAGAGATTTGCCTGATGCGCATGGAAGCGCCAGATCGTGGAGTTTATGTGGTCCACCCAGTAGATCAGTCCGTTGCTTTGCACCATGGAGTACGGATGGAATTGGTCGGACTTAAAGAGCAGCTCTCGTCCGGTGCCATCCAGCTTCATCAGCTCGATGGTGCCCAGTCGAAAGTCGCACCAGTACAGCTCCTTGGTGCGTCGATCCACATCCAGGCTGCGTGGCCATTGCATGGGCCTCGTAGTGGTGGCCTTGGCCAGCAGCTCCTTGTGCGTGCCATCCATCCAGGCGCTGTAGATGCCGGCCTCGCAGGTATGTGACTCCCACTGCGACCAGTAGAGCAGGCCCGTGATGGGATCCAGCTCCAGGGACCTTTAACAAAGAGATTATTGATTAACCTTGTGCATTAGGAGAACCCTTGCTGACTTACATGACATCGCATTCCATGTTGAAGGTAAGCACCTTGCTCATATTCCTCAGCGGAGCCACCTGCAGCTTCGGGTGGCTGGACCAGTACAGATGCTCGTTGATCCAGTCAAAGGCCATGGCATGCACCTTATCCAGACCGCTGACCAGCAGTCGGGAGACGCTGCCATTCAGGGATTGACTCCGAATGCTACACGTGTGCTCCTCGTCACCAACGGGTCTGACATCGGCATCGGGAACCACATAGAACACCGCCTTGCCCCGCACACTCACATCGATGCTGGATGTGAGCGAGACATTGTGCACCGGCACCATCACATCCGGTTGCTCACCGATCTGCTGCAGTCGATGCACCTGCTCGGTGTCCAGCGGCACGCCCGTAATCCTTGCAAGCTGCTTGTCAGTGTAGACCAGGAATTTATCCAGCGCGGAGAGGAGGCAGGTGGTCTGATTGTGCAGCTTATAGCCGGCGGTGCAGAGACATTTGGCGCTGGCAAAGCCGCGGGTCCATTGCGGCACACAAATCTGGTTGCAGCCAGCGTTGTTATCCCGGCACGGATGCGCCACCTCCGGCTGCTTTTGGCGGTGGAAAATGCGGAAATTGGCACCGCGACTCACATCCGGAACGAGCACGCGAGCCTTGAGCGTAAATTTGTCAAGAGTCACGATGGCGTGGTCCATCCAGGGAGCCAAATAGATGGTGTTCTCAAAGACTTCCAGGGCATGGATGGTTTTCAAAGGCACAGGAGACTGTAA